>JAQIWH010005051.1:0-15463 GCA_034695005.1 Cryptops parisi
ACTGGCTGGCCAAGGTCCGAAATCAAGACAAGATCGAACATTGGCCGGTCAATATTAAGTGATATTGGCCACTTCCCAATTTGGCTGGCCATTACCCACTTTGGCCAACTTCGGACTTTGGCAGTAACATATACATATATTACAGTTTTGTGGATCTATTCAATAGTTTGTAAAAAAAATGTTTTAATATGTTGAAAGTTTTCTTGTATACTGAATTAATTAATTTAAAATTTATTTAAAAATTAATTTCTAAAACCCTAAAACTTTTAAACTCCTGTAAAACTTTTATAGTGAAATAACATTATAAAAGAGTTTTGTGGCAGACTTTTACTTTGGATTGGTGGGCAGAGTTTGGGTGAAATAAAAAATATTTTAATGTTACATTTTTTGACTGCCTAACCTGGTATCTACACCCGTAGACACTGATTTATGTAATAACGGCAACAACTATTCCATCTATCTTAACGACATTTTTCTTAACTCCGCCTACCAACCTAAAGTAAAAGTTTACCAATTTGGTTTATGATGTCCGTTGGTGTGTAAATATTTAAATAGGTTTAAATTTCGCGGAATACATTTAAATACAGTGAAGCTTCTCTATGCTTCATTAACCCGTTCCAGAAAAACTAACCAATACTGAATCTGACGAATATAAGACTCAATTACAAGTACTTTGTAATCCACTCCAGTCTTGTCATTAAGTCTTAGCACTTCACATCATATTTAGTTTACTTTTTAATATTTTATGATATTGGTCTTCTTAAAAACAGTTTTTTTGTGACCTATGGTGACAAATTCTGAAGTTTTTTGAACAAATATCGAAGCACTATTTTGCCGAAACAATGTGACAAATATTGGATTTGTCGAATATAGAGAAAGATGAATATAAAAGTTCCACTGTATTTAAAGTAAACTAAGCGTTTTAAAGTCTCTTTTTATCACTAGATAGCGTCACAGGTATTAAAACCAGAAAACTTCAACTAGTTCAAGTGTTTGCAATGCAAATGTTCTCATCAAAACATCCCGCCCATAGGTTGACTTTGGACTGGAAGTACCTTCATCTGAACATTTACATCAATATGTGGCATTATAGTTTGCGCAGACATGTACTTTAATTGTACAATGGGTGAAATTGCTAATGCGTCAACAGGTGGTTAAGAATTGTCACGCCAAGTCCAATGAACTATTGATACAAGTGAACATCATAAGGCATTGAAATTTATAATTCGGTATCCAAGAGCGACGATGCTAGGAGATGAGCAGTGACATTTGAGCCAAATCAACTTGGGTCAGGCAAGTATATGAATTAATTTATTTCTGTAAAATAATTATTTTGAACAAATTCTGTAAAGATATATGTTATTCTACGAATACTTTAAGGGTGAAAACAATTTTATAAAATGATTTTAAGTCCGTGAAATTTAAATGATCATGCGTTAGCTGTAGCTTTGTTGTGTTTTCTTGTCGAGCACAGCGATTTGCTACAGCTTTTGAAGGCTTTCCAACTTAACACCACGTTTGGCATAGCCACACCTAACTGACGAATACTAATGCAAATTTTAAATAGAAAACATTACTCAAATTGAATCGCAAATGTGAAAAGGGTACTAAGTAACAGAAATGCAAAACTTAGAAAATTAAAAAAAAACAACTTTCTATATTCAAAACTAGAGCCAGCAGAAAATTCATACATATGCTGTATGTAACTCTTGGGCAACCTGTACAGATTTGCCGAAAAAAAATTTGTTTGGTCAACAAACAAAATTACAAAAAAATAAAACACGGATTATGCCAAAGTGTGTGTGTTGCAGTTTATGCTTTCAGTATGCTATGACATGGCAAGGTAACACTATTGAAAACTTAACGAAACGCTGTTTTTAGTAGACCCCCTGAAATTTCTGGAAAAAACTGACTTAGTACCCTTTTTGAGTGGTGGATGGAACGGGCACACGTGAATGCATTTTCAGTCCTAACTCAACAAGTGCAAACCACTAACTTAGTACTCTTTTCACATTTGCGATTCAATTTTAGAACAGAGTATTACTTTTTTAAATATTGGAACAAGATGGCTGATGCTGATGTTTCTATTCACAATGAAGCTTTTGTTTTTTCTTCATTATTTTATTTATTTTTTATTAATTTGTATTTTTTTACAAGGCGATTCAAGAAATCGAAAGATAACAATAACAATTTATAAAAATTTATCAACAATTAAAACAATGTATCATTAAAAATGTTGACAACAAAACTCTACTAAATCAATGATTCCACAAGACATGTTTATAGATTATAGTTTAAGGACCATTCTATTGTACGTATACAGTACATTGAAACTGGGCTTACAAAAAATAACTTTATGATTCATAATTGACTGCAGAAATATTTTATAAAAATTAATAAATCTGTACTGAAACACTGCACAAATATATCATAAACAGTCATTTTGGTGTCACCACCTCTGAAAGTGTCACCCGGTGTTGATGATGTTACATTAGGCGCATGTTCTGCGTTTTCGGCATACTTGTGTGTACTGTATATTCATGTTACTTTTGTTTTTGAAGGCCGCATTTATTGCACGTAATAACATATAGTAGTGTACATGTTATTAGGCTTTTATAAGCATTCAAAAAGAAGTCACTGTATTCAGCATTTTGGTATTATTTGTTTTACGGCCAGATTTAGAACCTAACCTAACCAACCATTTGAGTGGTGCCTTAGAATAAGATATGGTTAGTTCTTAACTTTAAAAACGAATTTAATTTTTAACTAGTTATGTTTTTTATATAAAATTGGGATACGTAGTATTTAATGTCGAGTTTTCACCATTATTAGCTGGAAAAACGCTGCCATTGACTGTTAACCATTGATAATTATCATTGGTGCTGATCGTCTACTGATAAACTACTGTCTAACAGTGTATCTCAGTTAAAACTTTTTCTCATTTTCTCAATATTGGATAAAAATCATTGCAAAATGTCCTTTATTGAATCAATTCGTAAAAATAGCAGTGTCCAATGGATGAGCTTTGATTTTAAATTGTTCTGGTGTTCTAACCACACTTCCTACTAATTCGACATTGAAATCTTCTGGTGCTACTGGAGACTCCCACTTGAAATTTTGGATGAATGAAGCAAAATAAAGAAAAAGTTCCATTTTAGCCAGCTGCATCCCCATACAAGCTCTCTTACCTAAATAAAAAAACAACTTGGAGTTATTCATTTATAAAAACTGAACATTATATTGGTTCTGACATCTCTGGTAGAGCGACAACAAAACGAATTGTTAGAATCAATAAATATGCCAAAGCTCAGCTTTACTTACCGATGGAAAATGGAATGAGTTTTTCTTGATTGATCACTTGGTTTTGTTGGTTTAAGAAACGTTCTGGGCGAAATTCATTTGGTGCTTGCCACGTTTGCGGTTCGTGATGAACAGCGTATAAATTGCTGAAAACGACTGCATCTTTAGGTATATGGTGACCAAATAATGTCGTATCTTCCATACACCTGTAACAATACCATGGTCCAATTTTTTCTTCTGGGACTTTTTTTTTTTTTTTTGCAAAATACATGGTAATTTAAAAAAAATGTCACACTTTGACAAGACCATAACTAGAGTAAGTCAAAGTGTGAATTTTTTTTTTAAATACCGTGTATATCGCATAAAAATAAAATAATCTGTTCATATTGACAAATTTCAAAGAGAAAACAAAAACGGTACTTGTGTACTAAGCCCAATGGATTAACGGATATCACTCGCTGAACTTCCAGTAAGGTAGCTTCTACATAGGGTAAACGTAAGCGATCATCCATAGAAGGCAGTCTTTCTGTTCCAATAGCATTGCTTATCTCTTGCCGACACTTTTCTTGTATGCTAGGATATTTGCTCAAAAAATATGTTGACGCCAATAAGGTTGACACGACGGTTTGCGATCCAGCAACAAACAAGCTCAACAGGTTGAAAAGCAAATTGTGTTCTATTGCAAAAGATTAAATTGTACAGTATATTTTTACCGGCAATGTATAGAATCCATGCATTCTATAAAATGCCTAGTCTCTTTTGGTAAAGTATGAAATAATATTTTGTATAAAACTGCTTAATTTAGTTAAGGTTATTTTATTTTATATTATTTATTAATTTATTTTAATTATTTTGTTGATTATTACTTTTATTTTGAGATTATTATTACTTTTATTTTTATTATCTTTACTTGTTTATCTTCATCCGTTTAATATTGTTTGTTTTTTAATCTGTTTTTTTCTTTTATTTTGACTCCATGTTGACTTCCTGTTTTTACTGTTGCAGTGCTATCGCACTTGTTGCGGGTTTTTGTTACATTTGTGCATTTTTAATACATTTGTTTGTTTGCTATGTTTTATTATACTGTGCATTTGTAATTAGTTCTCGTTGGTTTACTCATATTTTTTACTGTTTTATCTGCATTGTATGCGTAATTGGCTCCTGGGCTGTGTGATAGTAATAAACATGAAATGAAATACGCTTTATATTAGCTTCACTTGTGAGTGACTTTGTGAGTGAGCTGGGAATTGAACGTATACTGGCATCTACAAACGCTTACGATAATATACTGTATAATCCAATGTAACAAAATTCGCATAAATCGAATCAAAAATTGCAAAACTCAAAATTAGAATTTTTTAAATCGAGTCTAAAACGAATATCAAATAACTCAAAGATCGCATAAAGCGAAACTATGCATAAAACCTATTCTTAAAGCATTTTTAATCTACGTTTATTTTTGTTTATTGATACTCTGTCCCACAGCCAAAGCCAAATCAGGTTAAGTGGTTAAAGTGGCAAGTGGTAAGTGGCCAAATCAGTTAAGTTAGTTAACAATATTTTCTCTAAAAATAAATTAAGCCTAAATTTACGCCTAGCTTTAAACATAACTTAAACTCTTGCATAACGTAACTATTCCAATGCTAACTTCAAACTTTGCCCAATCAACCGGGCTTGACATTCCATAGAATGATTGATTTTACACATTGCCAGTAACATATATAAATTAATTATGAAGTGAAAAATATTACACAATACATTACCATCAAAAACTGTATGGGGGTTCTGTTCTAATTTTTCCAACGATTCGTCCATCCAAGAATAGATAAGATCACGGTGTTCGGTGGAAGTGAATTTCTGTTTGTGTTCATTAAGTATTTTTGTGATAAAATTGTATATATGTTGTTTATATTTTCTAAAAAGGTAAGAACAAAAGTGAATTAGTTCGACATAATGTTCTGCACATGTTGCAGATTGTCATGATAGTTGACACGGTTTAAGGTTGAACGCATTTGGTGGTTCACTTACAGACTATAACTAAAAATAAAAATTCATTCAGAACTCACTGTAATTTGCCGTAACTCATGAAGTATTTTGTTCCTGGTATGTTTTTGATCCAAGTGAAAAACATCACTGTTGGGATAAGGTGCAAGTGATCGGTGAATTCGTCCATTAACGATTTGATGTGAATGAAATCGGAATCCGTGTATTCGAAACGTTGGCCAAACTCCAGATTGCAAATATTGTTGCTGATGCTAGTTCCCAACTGTTGTCTCATATCAACTGCTTCTCCTCCATAACTTTTCAAAAGTTTCATAAAGCAAAGAATTTCATCCTTACAAATAATAGAAAAACGTTTAGTCTATGTTGAATCATAGCATAATGTAATAATGAAGTGCCTAATGTATAAAAACGATAACTACATTTTGCTTCACCGATCACATGGTGATAACATTATTACATTGGCTTAAAAACTTATGGTGAGCCGAAGAACAGTTTCAAATAAATATATAACAAAAACTTATTAAGTTACACGGTTTAATTAATTTTTTCGGTCTTATGTGACTAAAAATAAAATCGTGGGGTACCCATAACAGAATTTGGTACTAGTATATTTTCTATCATTCCTAGTATCTTTATTTTCATTCCACGATTTTATTTTTAGTCACCGAAAAATGATTCTTTACTTTTTAGTGCATTTTAATGAAACCATGTAACTTAAAAAATTGTTTTTTTATATATTTATTTCATATTTTATACTTTTTTAGAATCTTGTAATAAATTTTTTATTTCAAATTTTTTACAAAAAGTGTTTTTTTCTGTAAATTTGAAATGCTAAGTTGGTGTCAAAGATAACGTCAGGACGAAAGCAAAACGCTCTCCAAAAAATGAACGATGGTCCTTCTTTTCATTGCCGTTAAGTTTCAGCTTGACATTATAACCAACAACCTCTTGTTGGTATAAGTTCTTGTATACCAATACAAGAGATTATCGCGTAGGTCAAAAGAAAACAGATGAGACCAAGCAGTCTGAGTGTAATATGTATCCTGATTGGTTTAAATTTGTATTATCTTATTTAATAATGATAATGGATCAGAAGTAACAAAATATTGTATTGTCACCGGAGTTTTGTGCAAAAATTCAAGAAAACCGTTTCGGTAGAAGTTGGTCAATTCATTATAAGATTTTAAGATTCGTAGCACAAATATGAAACCAAGCTAAACAAAACTGTGTTAAAACATATTAAGGCTTCATTTGAGCCCCTGACATATATATGACTCGAGAAGTCAAGATCATGAACTTGGACAAAACTTGAACTTTGACTTTGGTATTATTGTGCTTTACTGTGTTGTTGTTTCACAAATTGAACGAAACTCTTTATATACTGTCATATACAGATATACTGTATTGTACATATACATACATACATACATACATATATAATGAAAAAAAAAATCCATTTTTGATTTTTTGCATGTTTCTATTCAAATTTCGATTTGCGAATTACAATTGATGCAATCTTTGAGTAATTCGATATTAAATGCATGCGTGTTTTGCGTAATTACCATTTTTAATTTCTGCACGTTTCAATTTATGCGAATTTTGATTCATTCAAATTTCGATTCATGCGAGTTTAAGATTTATGCAATCGTTGAGTAATTTCATTTTCGATGTCTGTAATTTTCGATTTATATATGCGATTTTTTTACATTGGACTTTTGCGGTTTTTATTTATGCGAGGGACTAATGCGATTCTCGTTTTAAACGTTTTCCGTACATTAGATTGTACAGTGTAGTCTAATAAACGACTGTATATGACAGTATACGTTCAATTCCCAGCTCACTCACTCATAAGTAAAGATTAACTATAAAGGTATAGAAATAAATATATTTTACTTTTAATTGTGGTTCGAGACTTTGCTTTCCAACACCATAATCTCGCAACGTTTTCAGAACAAATCGTCTTTGTTCACGCCATACAGGTCCCTCGGAAACGGATATCCCTTTTTTCATGACATACATTCATTTTATTTTTTTCCCCCAAGATATTTCACTTTTGAGATTTAGATTGTCATGTTTTACCTGTTTCATCGCCATCAATTTCCATAGGCGAATGGCGAGGTTTGCCAGCAAACAGATCGCCCTGCGTCACGTAAGCTTCTCGTATCACTTCATAATTACCTAGCATCACGACCAGATGCTGACCTACGTAAAAACTAATGGTTTTCTCATGAATTTATGGTCTTCGAAACACAATGTCAAGGATTTACTAAATATTCTATTTTGCAATGATAAAATGGGTATACAGTACGCTTATTTACATTCTCACCTGTATACAGGACCATACTTTTTGTGCAATTCCGTGAAGTGCAAATACGGATTGCTGTTTGGTATCCATGGAAGGTATCCAAGAATGGGAAAACCTTTGGGTCCGGGTGGCAGGTTTTTAGGCTGACCGAATTTTCGATAAAGGAACCATACGCACGTTATTAAACTTATTAACAAAAACCGGATATCGGACGTTAGAAAACTCAGACATTCGCAATTCAACATTTTGAAAATGTTCTGTTGCTAGTAGTGCCCTTTTGAGCTTTCTGTAACTTATCGCATGTACATAGATTACTTAAAGGTCCGTTTTTATCAGTTTTGATAAAAATTAGTTAAAAGTATCATATTGGATTTCATGACTGGACAACAGATCAAGGCAATTTGATGTCGATTTTTCCATTTTTTTTTTTGGAAATGTTATACAGTATGTATAAGAAAACAAAAATATATAACAGGTGTTTTGTTAACAATTAAGCTGGATGTGCTGTTTATAATTCAGTGTACACGTTACCATCAATGTATAGAATCCATTCATTCTATAAATGCCAAGTCTGGTTTAAGCAATGTATAAAATCAACACATTTTGAGAAAAAATTGTATTCATATGTCACCAGTTCTGATGTTTTTTGATCACCATGTTATTCCTTATTATTTTAGATAATTGTTGTTCTTTGCCGTTTGTCTATTTGTAAAGTTTGTCTCGCCGAATTCGAGACGTATGATAATGAAACGAATAAAAATATATAAATAAATGAACACTGGAATGCAAGAATTAAGATTAGGTTTAAAGCTAGCTCTAAATTTAGGCTTAAAATGGTTTTTTTTTCTAAAGGAAATGTGGTTAATGTTGACTAACCTAAATTCACTTTAATTAACCTAAACAGTTGTATCGAAAGTGTTATTTTACAATTTGCCAAAAGAGATAGGCATTTCTAAGAAAGCCTGGATTCTAGACATTGACAACATATTATATTTTTTAATGGCAAGTTTCGTTTAATGACTATTTTCATTATTACGTTGATATTGCATTGCCATTAATATCTCATTAGTGTCATCATAAATGGACTCCTCATGTCTCCATTTTACGTCATTCACTTTCATTTTATATCAAACACATCGCTTTTTTTCATGACGTAATTTCATTAAAAACACTTGATATTTTTATATACAGAGTTTTTATCTTTGCTATAAGAAGTGTACTTGTGTTTTGATCATATAATAGAGTAATATTACTAATTTAATGAATCTTTTTTATTATATTATTTATTGATCGATTTTATAGTTATAATGTATATTTTAATGCATGCAACACTGAAATCTTAACGTAAAAAATATTATTACGGAATATTTATCGATTATGTAAAAATATTAAACAAATAAAAAAGAGACTCCTTTCGATTGTGGGTTAAAAATTATGTCAGGGCGGCATCTGAAAATGTATATTAACATACTATATAAACATTGCATTGTGTAAACATTGCTTATATAAACATGAATATAAAACTAAGTCAATACTCAAGAAAATATTTTTATTGAATGTTAAACTTGACATTACAACACCACTTTTTTTCTTCCTTTTGTGAGATACCATTTTCTCTGTGAGATTACCATCATGAAAGTTTAAAGATGTTGTTTTTATATTGCAGGTTATGACTGTCACGGGAATCATCATCGCGCTTTTGTTTCTTGGTTACAGGACAGACGCAAAATAACACACATGGATTTCAAATGGTTATTTTGAGCATCAAACTTTGTACCGGACACGCGAGCTTATGGAATGGTCTGTCAATTCTGTCACCTGAAAAAAAAATTATAAGGACAAAAAAAAATCAAAATCGACTGTTCAACTGTACAAGCATGAAATCATGTGATGCCGAGCCTTCTCGTGTACACCCACAGTCAAATAAATTAACATTATCTTCGGAAACTCATCATGCGATAGTTACATGTTATGATGGATGGATGAAGACTGTCTTCGATGTAGGTAGGTGAATTTCAATAATTTTGTTGTTGTCGTGTGTGGAATATTGCCAACCGATTCTATTTATTTTTTCTAAATAGAATCTAAATTTATTGGTATTTATTATCGTCTTATGATGTATTCATTGCATCAATAAAAAATTGCTTCCGGAATAAAAAAAAACTAATGAAAATCGTTTGGTTGTGGAAGTGTTATAGACAATGAATATGTATCGAACACGTTCACAGTTTTGTATATAAATAGACATTTTTTTAATGGTGTCGCAGATAACGTTATCGCGATGGTGTCAAACTCGCTCAATAACATTATTGCATATAGTGATATAAATCTACTGTGACAAGAAACGTAGATAGATTAATAAAAAATTGTTCATGTTGTGGCGCACCTTTAAGAATCCCAAAAGGTTAATAATATATCGCTCAAAATTAGATGTTTTCGAAAATTGGTTGATTGCACGAAAAACAAAAGTGGGTGTATTTTTTCTTCTGCTGTAAGAAATTGCTTCTGTACAAGGTGAAAACGGAAATCGATTCGAAATTAATGGCTTTCTTACCGAGTTACTTGTAAAATGGAAAAACGATCGAAATTGATGAAACATTTTTGACATTTCATTTTGACGGTGGTTGGGCAAGACGTTTGTTGTCCACCACAATTTTAAACTAATTTTCTTATTACTATCAATTTTTTTTGTTATTCTATCACGAGAGGCCATATGTAGTTTATAATGTTGACAAGGCTCATATTTAGCAAAACATCAAATCTTTCATTTCTCATATGTTCTAGCATGATACATAGTTTATAATGTTGACAACGCTTACATTTATCCAGACATAAGATGTTTGACCTCTCAATTTCAAACTGAATTTCTTATTACTGTCGAATTTTCGTAATTTTATAAGTGTATCACAAGTGGTTATATCTAGTTTATAATGCATTTTTTTTATCATTAATTATTATTATTATTATTATTCTATGTTTTTTTTATATTATAAGCTAATAAAAGTTGGTATCGTAAGCATTCATTAATGCTACGTACTAATGTCTCATAAGCTGATAAGATAAGCATACATTAAACATCGCATAAGTACAGTTCAGGTTTTGAACTTCTCTAAGATCTTGTTTAAATCTTGTTTATGGATTTTTGGTTTATACATCAATTGGGTTTTTGCTGATTGAATTTAAACTCAAATTAAAGCATGAATTTCAGTCCTTTAAAAGTAGTATTGATGTGATAGTCTATTCCATAAATCAAACCTTAAAAAAATTGTCTGAAAAATTCAACTTTTTACAGTCTAATTAGATACGGCAATGGTGTTCTTACCGAGTTTCTCGTGAAACTCTGAAACACTTTAACATTACATTTTGACAGTGGTCGTCACAGTTCATGGCAACAAGATGTTTTGTCTCCCATTATTTCAAGCTAATTTTCTTGTTACCACCAAATTTTTTTTATCTTTTTGTAATTATATTTTCTAAAACACATGTGATCATTTCTAGTTTATAGCGTCGAAAATGGTCACATTTAGCCAAACAAATAAAATGTTTGTTCCTGCAATTTCAAAACGATTCTCTTATTTATTACCACGAAATTACGGTCGGTATTGATCCTGTAAAAACTTTGGTGGTTATAAAGTGGTGATAAATTTTGATACTCTCTTATAATTTTACATTTTTTATCACGAGTAATTATATCTAGTTTAATATATATTTTTCCGTTCATTATATAATTGTTTTTGGTACTTTTCGGTTATAGCGTGGCCCGTCTGATGTTGCTATTTACTTATACTCGGTTATGGGTTTATTTTGCAGGTTAGGTTAGGAAAACATAACACAATCATACATTTAATACGTTTCTTTGTTTTTCCTAACCTAACTTGCAAAATAAACTCATAACCAAGTGAATAAACCCATAAGCAAATAGCAACATCAGACGGGCCCCGCTATAACCGGAAAGTACCTTGGTTTTTATATATTATCTTCTGATATACTATTGATAATAAAATGGGATTCTATTAATAATAAAATTTAAGCCTTGTATCTTTTTAAGCACTTGTTGTTTGACATGCGCCAATCCAGAACTGAACAGAACTTTAAATGTCACTTTCAACACCATTGAAACATTAACTTCTATAATCGATATTTAATTGTCAGTAGCAAACACATCGTAAAAAATGATGAGTGATCAATACTTTGAGAGAAAATGAGCAATTTTGTTACTACATTTTTTATTATCTTTTAAACAAATATTAAATTTTCCGATCAATGATGTTACCAAGAGTTTTATACCAATTTCAACGTTAACAACTTTGATGTACTTCTAATTAACTTATAAAAATTTAATATTTTTGTTTATTTTTTAAAAAAATATCTTATATTCATTAACCGCTAATTTGTAAAACATGTTCACTCATTTTTCTTTTCTTTTATTCTTGTTCCAGAAAAGAAACCCTGAATATTTTCCGAAACGTATGAAAAAAAATGTTTCGTGCAGTCGTGTGTAGTGTGTGATATCGAATGATAATACATAATCATGTTGCCTCGTTACTACGACAACGACTCTTTGCCTTTGAGTCGCATCAGGGCACGCCAGAACGTCAATCCAGCATTCACTGTCAGGAGTCTAGTAGGTAAGTTACGAACAAAAAATTTTCTTTTCACGTTTGGGGTATCTTTCGTGTGACGAAACATTTAATTCGCACCGTTATGGCTCCTTCGGTAAACAAAAGTAATAACAATAATTATATATATTTGGGTGTTTTTGTTTAATGGCTCGTGTGGCGTGCCACCATAACCCACTTAACATAGTTATCGATTCCACTTATTCGATATCACGAGCAATACACATTGACATGTAAACTTGCATATTTTTGGTGGCAACGAAACACTTTTGTTTAGTGCAACAGGCTGTTTACGTCGGTGAGAAAGCAGTTGCTAAAGTGTGTGAGTATTCTATATACACTGTATATTATGGGTGGCAAAATTGTTCCATTGAATTGAATATATATAGCTATTCACCAATGTGGAATGACACCATTTATTTATTTATTTATTGCTTTTCCGATATCTATACAACTGTACAAGAAACTTGATAAGGAAAATGTTTTGAAGAAATGTTACTTGCACAAACACTTATTCTAACCTGTATTGTGGGCGTAAACAAACTAAGTTAATGTTGTAATTGCATTGACAATTTTTTAACAAAAAATACTAGTTCCTGTTGCCATAACATAAGAAATGTGGAATTTGTTGTTGTCACAATATTATCTATTTTTGTTTGATACTTTTTAGTGTAACTAATTATTGTTCATCGTAAAATGTGTTCAAATGTTGTGTATTTTTAATTTATGTTTTTGTGTACATTTGATGATATACTGATAACAAGGTTAACACGTAATGTTATTAAGGTTTATATTTCAACATTTTCTTATCATGTTTCCGCTTGAATGTTGCGATAACCGTGCAACATAATTTAGTTGAGAATTGATGTATCGAATAACCAGACCAAAAGACGTAGTTATAATTCACAGGTAATAACACCATTCAGTGCTCAAAACCTTGACATGTCTGCTGCACGTTCAATGTATTGTCTAACATGATCAAAAGACAGCAGTTATAAGGTAATAACACAATGCTGTGTTTGAAAACTAGATGTGTGCTAATATTAACTAAATCATACTGTACAGTATTTCACTTTTGCACTTTTAGAGAGCGAGACACTATAATGATAAATATCATATCACAAGCGCTTTTGGATAATCAAACGATAACGTTAGATCTACCGCACGTTCAATGTATCTTCTAACGACAAAACCGTAAAATGTTGTTATAATTTACTGGTAACAACACAATACAATGCTTTAAAATTTGACTTAATTATGTATTTTTAAGTAGCTATGTGACAGCATTAATTAAATCATACTGTACAGTATTTTACTTTTTAAGAGTAAAATATTGTAATGATAGATGTCACAAACGCTTTTGATTTGCACGAATGATCAAACGATAACGTTATGTGTATACCACACATTCAATGTAACGTTTAACAACATAACCGCAAAACTTAGTTTTAATTTACAGGTAATAATACAATACAGTGCTTGACTTAATTACGTACCCTTTAGGTAGATATGTAGTAACATTAACTAGATCATAGTACAGTATACAGTATTTTATTTTTGCAATTTTTGTAAGGCAAAATACTATAATGATAAATATCACGTGCTTTTGATTCGCATTGATATATAATCAAAAGATAACGTTACGAAAAATTCACCATGTCTACCGCACGTTCAATATAGTGCCATAAATTATATACAGATTATATATTTGCTAGTGTAGTTTGTTTGAACTGTTAAAATTCCTGTCATTCAGTCACATTTCCTGGGTTCCGGACTTAATATGAAAAACGGTCACGACTTAGTGTGACGTCAAACTTTGGCAGTGAAATCAGTTTTCATGAATTCCTAATTAAGTGCGATGAACATAAAGTGTCTACGTTTACGTTTGTTATGGTTACAATTTGCATTTGACGTTCAAAAAGCAGCGATCATCTTTCAAACACGAAAGATCGTATATAGCTGAAAGGCAATATCATGTATTTATAGTTTTTTATTACAATATCTATCAACATATCAATGCATTTTTGGCTGAAAAGAAGTCTTGATTTATGGTGTAGTACATCAATGTATTTCAGTAAAACTTTTCACATTTCTATTGCTCGATGAACTTCGCATAGCTACTGTTACCAAAACAGTAACTAGAAGATTTGCTATTCATAAATTTTAGAGTAGGCTTCTTTTTCTTTTTATTTTCATTTCGATTCATATGAAGTTATAGCTTTTTCTCCATCTTTATGATCGATTGTTTGTTTACTATTGTCATGTTGGATTTAACCTCCGCAAAGTTAAGTAGACATTTCAAAACTTTTTTTTCATTAGTTTGTTGATCCATAGGAATGTTAAAAATTAGTTATTAAAATTTGACTGGTGTTGAAAAACTTTATTATTCAACCCCCCAAATCTTAACTTGACATGAATTGACCCATTTAAAGCTCATTTATTTAGTCATGTGATACACATTCATGTTAATTGAACTCATGAAGTTGAGGAAACCTTCAAGACGCTTTTGTCCAACTACTGTAGACACAAGTGTGATTGTAAAATTCTGAACCTTACGTTGCATTTGTTCATCCTACTAGTTTCAGGTTTTAACTTTTCATCCTTATTTGTAATCAGGATATGGTGTTTTGAAATACTAGTCATTAGTACATATGCAAACGTTACTCGCAACTGTCTCGTTTGAAATTGTGCTGAATATTGTACACCGACAATAGTCTACAGGTAATCTTGTTTAATATTGCATATAATGATGTAGGCTAATATTAAAAATAGTGTTCATATTTGTGAATCGTGTGTATTTAAAAAATGGTTGGGATCTATTTCTGTACCTACTCTAGGAATTTAAGTGGGTTAAGAACCATTTAATTTATTAAATGCTCCAAGACATTTATTAACAAAAGAGGATTACGAAACCGACATAAGTATTAATAGTCATTTTTTGAAATTGTTTTTTTTTTATGAAAGATTATAAATAGTCATTGGTACATTCAAGATACAGATATTGTGAACATTTGTTCACAACTGAATCGATAGAAGTTGTGTTGAACTTACTGTAGGTTACATCGAAAATAGTAGAATACAGGTAATCTTGTTCAATAATGTACGAGGGCAATTCCATGAAATTGTCAACCCGAAGTGCTTTTTTCTTCCAAGTCAACAAATCCGATGTTTTGTGATTTATTATTATTTTATTATTATTATTATTATTATTATTATTATTATTATTATTATTATT
>JAQIWH010005052.1:0-15462 GCA_034695005.1 Cryptops parisi
CTCGTCAACCATTGGCTGATTCATTGAGCTTCCTCATAATTGTGCCAGCAATTCTGTGTCAGCTAATTTGGGATAGAATATAACTCCACTGCATAGTAGGAGTGACTTGCAACAAAACTGTTGTAAAGGCAGTGTACCTTTTACTCTTTATTGGTGCATCAATTTTTATTTCGGTTGCATTTTTGGAATGAAAAAATAAATGAAATAAAAGTAGATTCTGACTAAATAGGGTCGTGGCTACAATTTTATA
This sequence comes from Cryptops parisi, assembly GCA_034695005.1. NCBI lineage: Eukaryota > Metazoa > Arthropoda > Chilopoda > Scolopendromorpha > Cryptopidae > Cryptops > Cryptops parisi. Next base: position 251 of record JAQIWH010005052.1, read on the forward strand.
AATATGTTTTGATACCTACAACGCATTGTTTCAAATTTAACAATGGGATTTTTGTGAAAATTAATTTCAAGGTCAATAAAAATAACATCATGGAAAGGCTCCTGAAAATTAGACTCCTCAATATTTGCCTGACATATTTGTTTATCACATGTCGTGTTTCAATAATATTTGGTTGTGTCACGATAAAAGACCCACCCTGTTTTTATAAAATGATATAATACGATTTTGTATTTTATCTAATTTATAATACGTATTCAGTAGTCATATGAATATCTAAATATAATAATTATAATACGTGAAGTAAATAACTTGTAATTTTTTTAATTAAATCTCGACCCAAAGGTGTCACGAAAATATACAAAAACGAAACAATGACAATAATATATGAAAAATTAAAAAATAAAAAAGGTGCACAGGTTTTTGTGTGTAATACGTTGTAGTCTGCAATATATTTTTTTGAAATTATTATTATTTTTTATTTTTAAAAATATATTGGTAATATTTGAAGTTGTAATGCTAATTTTTGTAAATGAGCGAGTTCATTTTTGAAAAAGGGGAATCGTGGCTTATCTACATTGCACTCTTCTACTTTGTTTTCACTTTTCGTAGCAGCAATAACGTTATGAAATGTAAATGAAATTTTAGAAGATTTTTTTTTTAAATATACAGTACACACTGCTAATAGTTGAACAAAACGAAGGTTAGTTGGTGTCTTCAATCGTCGGAACTTAAAAATGAACACGTAGTTCGAGTTCGTGTTTTTGGAGAATGCCATTCATAAACAACGTCACTTAAACGTTGTTTTTAAGTGCTTCGTATTCTCATATTTAAAATCAAATCGTGTACTGTACATCATCGAGACAGTGGATTTTCGTTACGTGACGGAACAATCAAATGTTTTATTCGTCACTGAAAGTCAAGCTCAAGTTCATCAGGTAAGATAAGAACGAAGTGTTCACTTTTTGATTGAGATCAATTTTCAGGTTTAACGATTTAACGAGTAAGGACACAAATCACGCACCATTTCGAAGCAAAGATTTTTTTTTGCTTAAGTTATTTTAATGTCCTACGTTGGGGTATGATAGTGGGAACGCAGTTTATCGACCCCTTCGTGTAATACCTTTATAAAAGCAAATACCCTTAAGACAAAGTGTATTTTTTAATTAATTTAGAAACCAGGTTTAACAGGCTAAATACAACAAGTGACGATGATGATGGAAGGGGTTAAAATGGTCAACAACAAACAACTTTATTTCCTAAAGTCATTTTTTGTGATCATTATTAATGAATGGCTCCTCCTATTTTTACTCGAAGCTCGAGGCTGTTGGTCCATTTTTAACCCTTTGGAATTTTTACCCATTTTTTTCCATGTATTATTATTATTATATAGATACAATTTTTATGATCAGTACAGTATTATTATAAATGCCTTGGGTGTGGGCGGCCGAACGCGGTCGGATTCGTATTTTGCGTAGGGTGTGAATTGGAAATAAATTATAGGAATTTGCGAACAATGATTAAAGGCTCCCACACAAATGGTGGAACCCAATGATCGACAAGTTTTTCCAGTGGCACTTTTAATTATTCTCGGCTGAGAAAATTATCGTTACAAACAAGTCTGTCGTTAATGTCCATAGTCGTAAATAAGAATATTGAATTTGGACTTAATAAGGTGGCATTTTTTTCCTTTTTTTTATGTTGTCGGAAATTATTATTTTTTTGTATGTAACTCGATGAAAATGTAATTAGTTTATGCCAAAAAAACAACAAAAAATAAATTGAAAAGATGAATTTATTTTTAGCATAAACTGTTGAAAAAACCACTTATAACAGAGCTATTGATTGTTCCAGTATTCGACATCTGATAAACATTGATTTACAATTGCACATAGTGTTACCACCGTCACCTTGACAACGCGCTCGAATTTTTTTTATTTTTTTTTATTTTTTATAATACAATTTATTTAAATCGAACATAACAACTAGATAAAACAAACTAAAATGTAACAAAACAACAAAATTTGTAATTAATCAGAATAGTTGACATATTTGTATAATAATTTTTCAAGAATCAAGGTGAAAAATGTAAGGAGAACGGAGCAAGATGGCGGCATTCTTGACCTAAACGTTGTTATTCAGTACTGATTCTATACTAAATAATGGGGTGTTTGTGGTTTGTAGTTTTCATGTGTTGGTTATCTTCGGTTATCACATCCTTGGACTTTTACTGGGTATTTTTTAATTTTCTTGTTTATTTAACACATTTTATACATGCTGTGACATGGCCGTTATTGTCACCGTTTTTAACTTCCGCTGTTCTTGTAGCCGCTTCTTACAAAAACAAAAGCAAACTTAAACAAAAAAATATCGTTTCACAATCCACAGCTTTTGTAAAGTAGGTGTAGTAAGGTAACAAATATTAAAATTTACTCGTAAAAAAGCTTACGATTTTTTGTACTGGAAATGTAGAATCGTAACTATTAGTTAACTAATTTCAAATAAACCAATTAAAATGACGTGTAGCTAATTAAACTCATGACAAGAATAATGAATTTCCGTTTTTTGCTTAGGAGCCGTTTTGTGTGAGGTTGACGTTAATTTGCATATTTTGATTATTTTTAATGATATCTTTAGTTAACACAAAAAAATTATGTAACATAACTTTATAATTAAATAAATCATATATTAAGATTATTATCATTAAGTTAAAAACGTTTTATTTTAATATAATAATTTGCTTGGTTTGTTTGTAAGTTTATACGTCTCACACCGAAATCGGAAAAATTTCATGCAGATGCTGCTAAATTATTATTCAATATAATACATTAGAATGACGTCATGTTGCCAGGCAACATGAGCTAAAATGTTTCCGTCATTGTTGACGGGCATATAGCTAGTATTTCAATATTTTGTATACATTTATTTGCATAAATTCAGATATATTATTGTTTTGTGTAATATTAAATATTTTTCTATATAATTTTATGTTCGAAAAACCATCTTTAAAATGTTTACTCATTTAGTATCAAAAGTAATTTTCGGACACCCTGAGTATGTATATAAATCTGTGAACTTCTCAACCAAGTGTGTTATGTAAACTTGTCGTCAAACAAACGACGTGCCTTCGTTAAATCTTTCTCGTTCGGGAAACGTGACCAATTAACGTTGCGCGATTAATAATTTTACTCGATTTTTTTTCTTTTTAAATAAAATATATTTTTTTCTTCCTCGTTTCATTCGCTTCCGTTTCAGAAGCCTCGAGTTGTAAAACGCAACTACTTTTCAACCCTTCTCGATTTATTTCTTATTGATAACCTGTTGTTTTTTCTATAGGTATACTATGTTGAAGTCGTGGGGTCGTAGATTGGAATATGTTCATGGGGGGAAGTAACGAGACTCGGTACCGTAGTACGTAGTAATAGCACAGGTGGCTGTTTTATTACGTATCAATCAATTACTGTCACTCAATGATGCTTTCGTGTGTAATTTGTTGAGTGATGAGGTTTGACGACCTTAATAGTAGGAAATGCAAACACTTTTCTATCGACGTTTTCCCATAAAGAAACGACGATTTATTAGCGTACTTTATATGTGTTTAATAATTTATTTTTTTATAAATTAAAAAAAAAATAGTGGGAGAAGTAACATGGCGGGTCAGGTGTGCTTTTACAACACACCTGTTGGAGGTAGCCAATGACGAATGAGGTTATTTATTCGACTCGTTTCGGATGTAAATGAGATATGGAAATTTGTCTTTTTCCCAATCTCCATACAATGCTCGTCGACGACCCTTTAACTGATGTTTGTAAGCAGCGATTGTTTTGTAGGTGGAGTTCGGACATCTCGTATTAATGAGCGTACACGCAGTAGGAAGGATTTTACTACTACTGCTGTAAGGATGGTGGTTATTATAGCTGTGGAAAGATCGACTATCTAGCCCTGTTTTATTGTGTTTGTTTATTATTTTATTATCGCTGTTATTGTGGTTTGAAATCCGATACCTCTCGAACAATTACTATAGTCAACATAATGTTTGCTAGAAGTAAATCCGTCAATAACGCCTGGGAAAACACAGGGTTCGTCGTTATAATTATATTAATGTTTACATTCGTGTTGTTATGGTAACATACACACCTCATGAGCGCGAACGCTCGATGTTTTCTCAACAAAACGCGCGAAACGCTCGAACGCGCGCGTTTTCGCGCACATCCACCCTAATGGCCATAGATGTTACCGGCAATGTATAGAATTCAGCCTCGTTTACGCATTGTGTGAAATTAGCATTGGAATGGTTATGCTAAGCAAGAATTTTAAGTTCGATTTAAATTTAGGTTGTAGGAAATAGTAAAAAAACAAGACAAAAGAAACAAAGTTAAATAAAGACGTCAAAGATATTTGAATTTTTCTTTTACTTTATTTCCTACAATCTAAATTTATGCCTAAAAGCAGATTTAATTATTTTATACAGGATATTCTATACTAACCTAAACTAACCTAAATACTTGTACACAAGATGTTATTTTATAATTTGCCAAAAGTGGGTAGGCAGTGTATAGAATGCCTGAACTCTATCCATGGCCGGTAACCTATACGAGTATACACAGATCATTGTTTTATAAGTATACTATAATGTAACAGTTTTAGCTTACTTTTGTATAGGTCACCTTGCGACGGGAAAATAAATTTCCTGTCGGTGAAATTCCCATGTTAATTGGGAAGAAGCTTTCTTACAAGGCACAACTGTTTCGCGGGGTAGTGCGTTTTTCATTTTTCTGCGTTTCTATGCGAATAAAGTGAAACTATGACGCGAAATCGCCCAATTCGAAGACAGTCAATATAATACTTGTTGTGATTAGTATCAGTTTCTTTTGTTTGCCTAGTTGTCATTGTTACTAATTTTAGCGAGTGTGACCTTTCTTTTTATTATTTTATCCATTGCTTGGGTGAGTTGTCATCGGATCAAACTTTTTAGACAATCACAACACCAACAAAAGACCTCGATCGAGAAAGGACAAGCATTTATCTCCATCATCCACACAATGACAATGCAAACGCGGTCGTTGGTGTTACGTAAGGACAAAAACAAAAACCTATAGAAAGTCTTTTCAACGTGTGGATGAAATTATTATTACTCCATTGATGTATTGGAGTTGGAGTCCACCGAGGCAAGGTCATAGTAGTGAATAATGGTTCCATTAACGACTAACCCTAATCCTTCTTCCACCCCCTTCCCCCTGACGTCGTGAGCTGAATCGAGTGATAAGTGGTTGATTTACGAGGTGACTAATTTATGGAATATTGTGAACGTTCCAATAACTCTATTCGCCACCATTCGACCAGTCGTAAATAGATAGAGAGAGAGAGCTTTCTTTTCATTTAATAATTATTTTTTTATTTGGAAATTTTGTGGGTTTTCTTAGCCAAAAGGCAAGTAGGACTACTGACAGTTGCGTGGGAGTGCGTGGGTGGTGAAGCGTGATTTCAATAATAAATTGTGAAATGGTTAAGTTTTTTTATTGGAATTAAATTGAACGAACAAAAGGCGAAGGTTAAAGTGATAGTGGATTTTTTATTTTGGTCAGTTTAATTTTTTTTTTGTGTTGTTGCGGTTGTTTTCTTAATCGATAAATGATAAAACAGTTATTTCTTAGCCAGTTGAGCAGGTTTTATTATTTATTTATTTTTGTATTTGGTTTACTTTCCAAGAACGACTTAATACAACTACCTGATTTATTGTGTTTTATTACTGTACTAGTAGAAAACCTGTCAAAACAACAGCAAGGGTTTTTGTTGGTGTTTATTATGCAATTCATTGTTTTAACTCATGTTGCTTCGCAACGTTCGTTACAGCTATTCATTGTTTTAATTCATATTGCTTGGCAATATTCGTTTCAGCTAAAGTATCGATTTTGTGTGCAAGTCTCGTCAGTTTCACACACGGTGCGGTGGTGCTACTATAACTTGTGTGCAAGAGGAGGCAGAAGAGGAGCGCGCTGCAATTTTATTAGATTAGTATTAGAGTTGTGTACGTGTTAATATATTTCTACGTGTAAAGACACTTTATTTTCAGTCATACATTTACTACTTTTTTGTGTTTTTTCAACCTAACTTAACCTGCAAAAAATAAACCAAGTACAAGCAAGCTGAGTGGTGGTCGTCTAATCAAAAAATACCAATATTTTTTTTTGTATTTGTACTACTGTACATGTATTATATAACTTTAAATATATTAGAATTCAAATATATTTATTGTTTATTTATTTATTTTACATGGTTTGCCATAATTTATTTTCCATAAGTTTTCAACTTTAAACTATTTCATTCTCATTACTTTATTATTACTGGAAATTTTGTATCGCTTTTTGCCATTGAAAAGAAAAGCGTTAACTTAATTAACACCAAGATTCCCCTCTATTAACTCCATTCAGATAATATCTGATAAAATCGCCAATGAGATTATTATTATTATTATTTCATCATTTAAAAAAAAAAACCAACAAATCTGGTTCTTCTTCGGATTGGCATCGACACCTTAATGTTATTTTTTCACACAGTATACTCTGCCAAATCGAAACAGGTTAATACAGTGATTTAAAATCGAGAGTCGAAGATGAAAAAAAATAATTGAACTTAATTAGTATTTTTTTTTTAAATGTTTCAGACCTTTAATTAAAAAATTAAAAACGAACTTTATGCATCGATTGCGGACATTGATGTCGAACGGTTTCTTAGAATAGCATGCATTTTAATTAGGTTTAGACTTACCGGATATTATTTCTTAGAAGTGAACAAAAAAATATTGCATGGAATGTACAAGTTTTTTGGTTTTGTTTTTAAATTTTTTTCTTCTCTTAAGATTCGTGGAGCCAGTTGAGTTTTGGATTTACGATTCTTGAGTCGTCCATTGGAAACATTCATGTAATAATATTTTCTATAGTGGAAGGTAGTACTCAGTAATAGTAGGTCGGTCGTTAGGTTTTCTTCAGCAACAAAAAAGATAGTGTAAAAAAAATAACACACAACTAAAACGTGGTTCATATTTTTTGCCTATGCAAATGAAGGTTATGACCCCACGATATCTACAACTGCTCGTTTTCTTATTAGGCTCCTAATTTTTTTTTGTGTGTGAAATTTTTCTTCCTCATCTCCTACGAGTTCATCAACAGTAGGGTTCACCAGTGAGGATAATTAAATCAAAATTGTACCTCGAAAAAAATATTAGTACAAAATTATGCAAGTACTGTATGGTGAATTTTGTTTGTAACGTAGGCCTATAAATGAACATAAAGTACATTAAAAATGCTTATAAACATACTCTTTATATACGGTCGTATACGGATATGTGTACATACATATAATGCAAAATAATCTATTTTGTATTTCTGCATGTTTCCGATATATGAGAAATTCGATTGATGCGAATTTGAATTTTTATTTATTTATTTATTTATTTAAAAAAAGTCGATTAACGATCAATAGTGTACTGTACAAAATAATAATAAAGGAGAAAAGCTTTATGCTGCCTTTGAGTATTTATGCCATCTCTGAGTCATTCGATATTCGATTGGTGCGAGTTTTGAATAATTTCATTTTTGAATATGTGAGTTTGTGAGCTAAGAATTGATCTATACTGCCATCTACAGTTGTTTATGAGAATATGATGTATAGTCCAAAGTACCAAAAACCGCATAAAACGAGAACCGCATAATCCTTTCGAATAAATAAAGAACCGCATAATTTCTTCGGAAAAAAACCTCGTATATAAATAAATAAATTGAAAATTGCAGACATTAAAAATAGAATTATTCAAAACTCGCATCAAGCAAATAACGGATGACTGAAATTTAAGTTCACATTAATCGAAATTCGCATAAATCGAAATTCGTGCAGAAATCAAAAATGGAATTACTTAAAACAATTATAAATTGAATAGTGAATTACTCAAAGATGGCATCAATTTTTAATTCGCCTAAATTGATATTCGCACAAATGGAAACAATCAGAATTCGAAAATAGATTTTTTTTTGCGTTATGTATGTATAGTACCTATATCTGTATATGACTAGTAGGGTATATAAAGAGTATGCTTAAAAAATAATTTTTGATGTACTCGTTTTCACTTTAGTTATTGACAATGATAGTTTAAAATTGTTCATATTGTATCAAAATTAGTGATAAACGAGAAATGTTCAAATATGATCCGGATTTTGTTGGAGGCGGTGAAGCTATAGCTGGTAAGGTTTCCGCGTTCAACAGAAATCCGGTTCAATTATGAACTTCTGTCATTTCTTTCACTGTCATTGATGGGTACAGGTGATCACTTTAATGTTGCATTTTTAGAATTTCTGTAAGTTTGTTGGCACGAGGAAAATGTGATTGATCGTTAGCATAGTATAGTGACATGCCAGGTGTACGATTTCATTGTTGGTACTTATAGTGTTTAGTATTCGACATACAAGTCCATTAGCACATCAAAGGAGTCGAGTCGTGATCGGAAATAAAAAAGGATAATGAGAAAATAGTAATTTTACTATTTTTTTATACATAATAAATTGTGTGTAAAAAATTCTACGTGGAATTAAAGACGGCAGTCATTAATTTTACAGCATTGTACCGTTTTTATGAGGTAGTACACTATCAACTGGCGTAAATGAGGTTTAATGTTTCGAGCGAAAAACTATCATGCGACGAATTTCTGAAATTTATTTTTAATCAAATATAATTTTTTTTTCATTATTATTTTAATATATAAATATTTTGTATAGTTGAGCTTTATTTTACAAAATTCGTTTAATAATGTGGTACTAATAATTAAGATCTAATTTTTCCCTCATTACCGCTGTAACAAGTAACATCTCAAACAATAGATCATTACGCCATAAAGGTCGATGAAAGTGTATATAATTTTTTTTATTAGAATTATAATTTTTAATCAGTTCCTTCATTTATCAAAAAATCGCACGTATTAAAATTTTGATAAATTGGCAAAACTGCAGCAAACGTTTCGTTCAGTCACTTGTGCAGAACCAGCAAAATGGGATAACCACTGTAACCACTTTTGAGACGTTGAATCAAAATTCGACAAATGAATTAAGAAACGAATCTCATTTGCATAAATGGCGAAGTTTATGCTGTCATGCTAATGAGTCCCTTTGTGTGGCGTTCACTCGTTTTTTCTCATCATCATTTAGGTTTAGTCCTAAACGAGTCGTTTTTCCCACTCGTCTATACTGCAACACGTAGGTGCAGTAGACCCATTATTATTATCATTATGGCCACTCACTAGTAGTAGTAGTAGTAGTAGTAGTAGTAGTAGTAGTAGTAGTAGTGATGAGGTGCACAAAGCATTTTTGCCGCTCCAATCAACAGCAGGTGAGTTGTTGAAACCGAGCAGAGATTTAAGAGCTACCTTCCGTGCTTCGGAATCAGTCCCAATCATGATCAATAAATTACTTCTCTTCCCTCTTCTAAACAGTAAATAATTGCAAGCGACCCCTCTCTGAGAACCGATTCACACACAATGTATAAGTTTTAAAACTAACCATTCCTCTTTCTTTTCTTCTTTATTTTTTACAAGTGATTAGCTTCTTTATATTAGGCCTACTTAAACATTACCAACCTAGTTTGCATTTTGGCAAGTTAGTCCGAAAAATTTAATTCAAACTTTGCTAAATTAGTAACTTGATTGGTAAACTACTTGAACAAAAAATGTTGATGGTTGATTTTGGTAAATTAGGTCCAAACTTTGATGGATTAGTTCTAATTTTGGCAAACTAGTCCTCATTTTGGTAAATTAGTCCTGATTTTAAATTTGACAAAATTATTTGAACAAGTAGCCAACTTGATAAAAATTGCTTTTTAAGAATACAATTTATACATATAGTTTCGTTGTTTTATGCGAATTTAGATTTAAGCGATCTTTGATGTTCGATTTATGCGAGTTTTGAATTTCATTTTTGATTCCTGCAAGTACCGGTTTCGATTCATGCAAATTTATATTAATGCGATCTTTGAATAAGGTGACATTCGATTTAGGCACGTTTTGAGTAATTCTATTTTCGAGTTTTGCAATTTTCTATTTATGCGATTTTTTTACATTGGACTTATGCAGCTTTCGATTTATGCGGTTCTCACTTTATGCGACTTTTGATTTATTGGGTATACAGTCTACTACCATAAACGTCATTAGATGGCAGTATACGTTCAATTCTCAACTCACTCACAAGTGAAGCTAATTATGTTTTTATTATCTAACTCAAGATGGAACAACCCGACGAGACAGGACAATACAATACAAACTACGAACACCAAAACTAAAACAATACCTCAATAGTCAATAGGTAATAGTAATTAATATAAAGCGAATAAAAAGTGTTTATGATTAATATTTTTGACTTTGGTAAAACTTTGGTAATTATAGTCTTAACTGTGGTACCTTAGTCCTAACTTCAGTAAAGTAGTCCTAACTCTGGTAAATCGGTAACTAACTTCTTGATACGAAATTTGGTAGATTCCAATCTTCACTTTGGTATAAATGAATTTTCAAAAATGTAAATTATTTGAACTGAAAGTGTTGAACATTCTTCCACCACACTAATACACACTAAAAAACACTTGTCACGTGCTAATGACTCGAAGCCAAAGAGTGTCTATCTACTGTTGTTAAATGGTGATATTAGTGCGAAGGACAGTTCAATTTTTTTTGTTCTTCATCCAATGGAATCGTGGTAGAAGAGAAGAAAAATATATATATATATGTATGTATGTATGTATCTAGACACTTTCGCACCAGACACCCTTCCAATGACAAGTTGCATTATGGAACAAATGGAAGCTAATAAATTATTAGCCCAACGAGAAGGATATCGATGGAAAAAGTTAATTAGCTAAATCCTTCGCTAATGGTGAAGAACCAATTAATGGAACGTTTTGGATGCGATTCCCCTTCTTTAAAGTCCGTGTTAAATATGACGCGGGTCATTACACTTCCACACAATTTATCGATGCGTTCTAATCTGTTCAATTAATCGGTTCTATTAGAGAAAGGCTCCATGGTTGTTTTTTTTTTTTATATAGATATACACACACACACTTCGTGGCATCAGTTCAACATTTTGGTGAGATTTTTCATCCGATGCAACTATTTTTTTCTTTAGATACGAGTGTTGAAATGTGATCATTTAAAGGTGTTAATTGGATTATTATTCGACTCTTGTTAATGATTAGATTTTTTGTATAATTGCATTTTTTTTCAATCTAGATGGGTTTGTTATTTAAAAAAAAATAAATATATCTATATACACACACATACACACTGTAGTTTTAAGAGATGTAATATATCTCCAGACGAGGTAATGAAGTTATGCCGGTTAAATAATCTCCTCTTTTATATGTATAAAAGGCAAATGCTATTTTAGTATTGTTACGCAGGATTTCCACAACTGCTGAACCAATTTTTAAGTTTTTTTTTGTTTTTTATCATGAAATCGACTTTGTTCAAGGATATAACCGTTCTGGATAACCAGGAGCAGATTTCCCTAAATTAATTATTAAGAGTTTATCAGTTATCTGAAAAGAATAACTATTGAAAATTTCATCAAATTTGTTTATGTATCATGTTACCATTTATGAAAAAATCATGTTACCAAATCATGTCAGCTGTGAGTTCAAAATAGTGCGCGGGCGAAGCCGTGGGGGCATTGCTAGTTTTATTTAAAAGGTACCTTCCGATTTGAGCAGGATTTTGTCTGATGCTGTAACACTAGTCTGGTGTCACTGCATCAGACAAAATCCGGCTCAAATATGAACTTATCTACGATTTATTTATTGTTTATTTACTTGTAGTTAATATATTCATTAGTGGAAAATAAAAGCGATATTTGATTAATAGATGAGGTCATGAAATTTTAATAAACTATAAAATTGGAGTCCTTTTCTGCAAATTTGAAGAAAAAAAAATCTGTGTTCAGCAATTTCATATTTTCATATTTTTATTTTATATTAAATTATAGTCTTACAGCTTCAAATCTTTATCCTAAATGTTAAGAAAGCTCGTATTTTTAAACTTTGCCTGTCAACGTTCATTTTTAGTAACAGCTTAATATTTATTTTCAGCAAAAACTCATAATTTAAAAATCTAGTAAAATATCAAAGGGGCAAATGTCATCTTAATAACTGGGTAGACTTTTTTAACACCTCCGTTTCGCCTCCCCTCTAGAGGCTTAGTCAGGTAAGAAGGAAAGAAAAAGGAAAGTGCGAGCGACAGGTGAATTGATTCGCAGCGATGTCTAATCACACTGAAGAATCACCTGTCTCTCATACCAATTTCCTTTTTTTTTTTTTTTACCTTTCTTCTTTTGCTTGACGAATCCTATAGGAGGGAGGCGAAACGGTGTACCGTACCCACTAAACAAAAGAAAACAATTTTTTCCTGGTGATAAATCATATTTATCAGGGTAGGAAATTTTATTTTTATACATACTAGTAAGGTACGTGTTGAAAAATTTTTTTCAACACTGAAGTCTCAACAATTTCAATCCATATAATTTTAAGTGTTTTTATATATATATATATTTAATTAAAAAATTATTGTTCATTATCTAATTCTAGCTATGAAATTCAACGTTTGAATAGACCATCATCCTCTTGTTAAAGTACCGAAATAGACGACAGTAACCCCACTTGCATGTTCGACTCCATTCGACATATGCTAATATATGGTACTAAGTAGCTGTTGTTGCTGTTTGACTTTCGGGGTTCCCATTGTTGTATTCAAAGAACGTTCCATTCATTGACGTTACGTCATTGTTTCTGGTAATTTGCAATTTGGGCATTTACCGCACCGTGGATGCTCGTGTTTAAAGAGTGGCCTCGTTGTTTAAAACACTTAAATCAACACGGAACAGTTTCATTATAAAGTGAGATGATGTTCAAAGTCGCGTTTCAGTAGAGTATTCAACGATGGCTATTCCGCGAGCGAAGAATCGACGCCATGTTGTGTTTATCATCGATGGAGGATGTTTTCAGTGTGTTCTGCTACCAGTGCTCATGTGTTCAACTGTGTCATTCATACTACGAAAAAACTGATTATAGTGTTCCATAATGTCGTGTTCGTGCTGCTGTAATCGTCGTTGGGAACGCCCACGAATTCAAGGTAGGAATGAATTATTTTGTTTTCTAAGTGGAGTTCAAATTTGATCCGGGTTTTGTTTGACACGGGAAAAACTAGTCAAACAAAATTTGGTTCGAAACTCAACTACATGTATTTTGTATTTATAGTTTACTTAGTTACGAATACGTATTTGTACAACGATGTGGGAGCGCGAAACAAAATAAAGTACGAGTGTTATTTGTAATGTACAACTTAATAATAGGACAGTCAGCGTTTAATGACTAAAAATTCGTGCTCAAACTTTAGTACCGATCGAGGGATTTTGAATTTGCAAAATGAACAAATATCACCTAATATTCCATGTATAATTTATTGCAAAAGTATTATACTGTAAGGGTGAAACATTCTATATCTGAACATTCTATAATGAACATTCTATATCTGAATGATTCATAAACTACAAAAATATAAAGCCCATTTTACACGTCACACTTTTTCAATCAAATTGCATCGATCCCAACTATTTTTTCTGATCCCAATGTCCGGGCGCGTTATCGTGCTTTTGTAGTTTTTCGTTGTTTGATGGAAAGCACGAAAATGCACCCGGACGTGTGTGTAACGTCAGAAAAACAGTTGAGATGGATTCGCAATTTGATTGAAAAAGTTTGACGTGCAAAAACTCCCTTAAGGTCTTGTCGTACAAATGTCAAATAATGATACGTGGTGCCTCCTTCCGCTGTTTGCGATAATGCTATGCAGTACCGGTTCTAATTAGGTGACGTCATAAAAACGTTAACGTAATATAGCCAAATGTCAATACAGTATCCAAAATTTATATATAGCTAAATATTTCAATTATTCAACTTATTTACAATAAATAACTTTATTGTAAATAAAGTTTATTTAATTTATGATATAAACAGCTTTGTTTTAAAAAAAATATCGTTTTGGAAAGATTTGAAACACCCTGTAGGTGTACTGCGCGTTCCCATCCGCGATGGTTTCGAATTTGTTCTGAATAATTCATAATGAAGTGTGAAATGATTACTATTTAGACGACGTTTCTCGTTTTTATTCAAATTGAGGGGAAAATGGCGATTTTTGAAATTCATAGAGTACGATTTATTTTAGTAGCGTTTTTGTTGTTTTCAAGTGAGTTTTTTTTAATGTATGCAAGTTGGAGTTACTACTCGTGATGAGATTATTCGCTTCTTCAAGATTGTGTATTTTTTTTTTTTTGTGTGTGTTGTGAATTTAGGAGAAAAAAATCGATGAGATTGTTTTTGAGTTTAGGTCACGTGCACATCGTTGAGCTTCTTCCTCTTGTCATCGTAACTTTTCTAAATAAGCAGAAAAATTAACATACTTATTGTGGTTCATTAGGTTTTACGAAATGAGGTTAATTTTTTTTTTCATATTTAAAAAACAAGTACATCAAATATGCTTTTTAAGCATAATCTCTTACTGTCATGTACAGATATACTGTATGTACATAAAAAAATTATTAACAAAAATAATTCAATTTTGATTTCTGCCTGTTTCGATTTATGCGAATTAAACTTTTATGCATCTTTGAGAAATTCAGTAATCAATTAATGCACGTTTTGAGTGATTTTGATTCCTGCACGTTTCGATATTTATGTGAATTTTGATTTGTACGAATTTCGATCTATGCGATCGTTGAGTCATTTGATAGTTGATTACGCGAGGTTTGAGTAGAGCCCTATTGCGGTAACGCGGCGTTTCAGCTCGAGATTTCCAGGGTATAATGAAAATCTTGAGCTAAAACACCGCGTTACCGCGATAATAAGAATCGGCTAAATTTCATTTTTGATTTTTGCAATTTTAGATTTATTTATATATGTGACTTTTTTTTTACATTGAACTTGTGCGGTTTTTTATTTATTCATTTGTTAATTTTAAAACAATTTATGTGGTTTTTGATTTATGCGAAGGACTTAATGAGGTTCTTGTTTTATGCTGTTTTGGTACATTGGACTATACAGTATATTCTCATAAACGACTGTACAGGGCCGAGCAGAGGGTAGGCCAGTGATGCCATTTGGCATGGGCCTACGATTTTAGAGGGGCCTACTTTTGC
>JAQIWH010005053.1:0-15461 GCA_034695005.1 Cryptops parisi
TTTGCAGTTCAACTGGATGATAAAAGGATTTTGTTTAATTAGTTTTCACTGCGAGATTGGGAATAACGTTATTTTTTGACTAGTCGGAACTAGCTTTAGCATAATTCGAGTTTTTATGGTAACGTTTACATTGTTAATAGTGTTTTAATTACAGTACTTACATGTTTCAGTAGTATACAAAGTACATTGTTTTCATTAAGTTTTGTTTTTTAGTGCTTGACTTTAGTCCATAAATAAACTCACAAGTTAGTAACAGTATTAATTATCTATATCTTGCAGTGCAATGTACTTCCATCTCCACTGCACTGTGAAGAGATTTTTTAACGATTTCTAATGACTTCTTGGATAATTAGTTATTCATGATTATTAGCACAGTAGTATAGTGTACACAAGTTTTACACCTACTGTCAACATAATCGAAAAATGCTATAGATTCCATACCCAACGTTGAAATTATGTTTGATAATTATATCATGGGTAAGTTTTTTGCTTACCCATGATAGAACTGTAGAACATGTCTTAATTTAAAATGAATATGGAAATACCTGATTGGAAGCAAACACGTAACACTTGATTGAAAGTCGTACATTTTCAATTTTAGAATTGAGTAATTTTATTTTCAAATATGATAATACGTATCATGTGATATAGAGTACGTAATGTTTTCTTTGATATGCAAAAGATTAGATTTAATGACAGTGCCAATTGCCAAAGGAAAACTTGTCATGTTGGTTGCAATGCAATTATTTTTTTAGATTTATTTTTCGAAAGTCCTTGCAGTTGCACTGCACAATAGTGCATCCTGTTATTCACTTATAAAACTTTGTTTTAATTTTTTTATGTGATGAATAATTATGACAAAGTTTATGAAGTATGATTTTGATTTAAAACACCAAATGTATGGGTGTGGTTCACGGTTAATCGAGATAAAGTGGTTGACAGTAGAAAAACTGTCATATAATGTTATTAAAAGTTTTTTGGGTTAATTGCGTCACCAATACTTTGTGGAAAACTCATGTGTTTTGCATCATAATTATTCTTAGTTCAAATGTTCCGTAATTAGAACTTACTTGTTGGTGGAATCATCCGATGTAGATTGAAAGGTGCTAGAATTTAGTAGAATTGGTATAGTAAATAGGTATAGAATTGGTATAGTGAAACATTTAAAATTGTGCGAAACAGCTGTTAGCGTATTTATTCTGACACGATTATTTCTATAGAAATAATCTTGATTCTGAGGCGTGCACATTGAAACACTGCCAGCGCTTCAATGAAGTAATGACCTCGTTGTAGTGGGGTTTTCCGGAATGGTTGAAGTCGGTGATTCCCCTTCTGTTTAGTTTTGCGCAAACTCGTCTACTCGATGTGGCAAATATAAATTTGTCAGGTGGGTTTTCGTTTCATATACAAACTAATGATAAACTTTTCGATTAACTGTTAGATTTGAAAACGGTTCATGCAATAAATGAAATCTGAAAAATGATTATGCTTTTTTCTTTTTCATTTTTTTTTCAAAGTGTTTATACAAAATACGTGCAATCGGTTTTCATAAAAAATATTGTCATTAAAAAACTGGTTTAAAACATTTATGTTTTAAAAGTAATGTTAAATATTTAACGAAATACAGTATTATTTTTTTTTAATGATTTTGTTTGTTATGCTATGGTGGAAATGTTTGCTTAGGATTGCTATTAAATCATTGTACAAAAGTTGTTCGTTCGTTGAACAAGTTTTCATTAAAACCATTTTTGAATATGAATTACATGTGAGTGTTTCCAAAAAATGGTAGTGATGGTAGTGATGGGCACTACTTTAAAAATAATTGAACTACAGTTACTAACTACTATTAAATAAAGTAATTATAACTACTAGTCAACTACAATATTGTAAAAATAATTACATTTACTTTTTTAACTACTTTACAGTAGTTGAGTAATTGTAACCATACCGTAGGACGTATCGTAGTAATTGTTTTTGGGGTTCAGGGGAGTGTAACTGCAACATCGGATACTTATCAAATTTCTGCAACCCTGCCCATCGACCACTATAGTCAGCAAAAAAGGAGTTGGATTTTGGCTTGTGTCTGAAAATATTTTCAATGAGTTTGCACAGGTGAAAACCATACAAATATACTGCCTGCAATTTGCAAAGAGAACTTCGCTCAGGTTTTTGTCCTAAAACTTTATAAAATGGCCATACATTTGTCATATGTGACAAACGTATTTTTCCCTAACATCTCGATGCATCTTTTCAAATGTGTGACATCACATTCCTGCAGTGGCGTATGTAGAAAAATTGGGCCCTAATGCAAGATGGAAAAATGGGCCCCTAATACCAAGGGGAGGGAAGGGAGGAATCGATATACATATTGTCAGTAAAAAATCGATATATGTGTCGATAAATTCTGGGAGTATCAAAATACAAATTGATTCAAATTAGTCATGGTTGAGCTAAATACTTTACTCAATTTCTTTTATACACGTATTAAATTACTACGTTTAAGCAATGTTGTACATCCTGTAGTGATGGTGAATAAAAATTACTTATTCTAACTTTGGTAAATTTGATAAATCGGCCGACGTTTTTGTAACAGGTGGTAACAGTACAATCTTCACTTCTTCACTACGTACGGTCTGTAACTCGCAAACGAGGCATTTCCAGACATAGGTTTATATGGACTTTTTTATTGGGTGCCTCCTACCACCCTGAAAAGTATTGCCACATATTACCGAATCACCCTGTATAGTTGCTAATTACAACAGGCTTCACTCTGCCCTGTAAGTTAGTCCATGACGTCTCAGTATAATAAATGACACACAACATTTCCACTGTTTATTCTAAACACAGAATCATGTGGCCAGGGCCTTCACGAACTCATAAAAAGGTACTTATTCAAGTCATTTACATATATATGGTAGGCACCCAGCAAAATGACCAACCTTTTGCGTAGCTAAAAACTAGAAACGCAAATGCACCACCTGCAACAAGTGCTTTGTTCAGATATTT
Organism: Cryptops parisi; assembly: GCA_034695005.1. Taxonomy (NCBI): domain Eukaryota; kingdom Metazoa; phylum Arthropoda; class Chilopoda; order Scolopendromorpha; family Cryptopidae; genus Cryptops; species Cryptops parisi. The sequence continues at coordinate 3,007 of JAQIWH010005053.1, forward strand.
GTTTTTAAACTTCATCAAAATGTTCACGCACGTGAAACGCCTTACAAATGTTTCACCTGCAAAAAAAATCTTTGCTCAAGCTTTTGTCTTAAAAATTCATGAAAGAGTTCACATAGGTGAAAATCCTTCAACAACATTTTTGTTCAGGCATCTGTTTATTTATTTATTAACATTTCGTCTTGTTGGGACAGCAGTTACAACAAAACTTGACAGAAATAATAAAGAGAAATTATAAGCACTAATATAATAGTAGTTAATTACAATGTTTACATCAAGTATGTAGAACATGCATAAACAATTTTTTTTAAAAATGTAAACAGACGGATAAACAGTTCTGATTAATACAAATTTGTTTTGAAACTTAAGTTTTTCACGCAGGTGAAAAACCTTGAAAATGTTCCATGTGCGGTAAAACTTGGTTTAGGTTTCTGTCCAAAAACTGGTCAAAGAGTTCACACAAATAAAAAACTATTGGTTCACACAGGTGAAAACTTGTCACAAGAGCTTCATTCAGGCATCTGTTTTTAAACTTTATCAAAGTGTTCATACAAGCAAAAAACTATACAACTGTTTTACTTGCAACCTGAGCTTTTGCTATGCATATTGCTTGAAAGATAATTCATGTGTGCAAAACCATATCAATGTATTACCTGCGACAAGAACTTGGTTCAGGCATTCATTTGGAAACTTGATCGGTGTTCACACAAGTGAAAAACCTTACAAATGTTTTAGCTCCAAAAAGAACTTCACTTGGGCTTTTGTTCAAATAATTCATCAAAGAGTTGACATGGGTGAAAATCCTGCACCAAGAGTTTTGTTCAGGCATCTGTTTTTAAACTTTATCAAATGTTCACATGGGTGAAAAACCTTACAAATGTTCCACATGCAAAAAAAAAAAGAGTTGGTTTAGGCTTCTGTCCAAAAAATTCGAAGAGTTCATACGGGTGAAAAATCTGCAACCAGTGCTTTGTTCAGACATTTGCTTTTAGACTTCATCAAAGAGTTCACACAGGCATACAAATGTACTACCTGTAAACAGAACTTTACTCGTGCTTTGTTTTTTCTAAAACTAATGGAAAAATTTCCACTGGTAGAAAACTGCAAAAATGTTCCACCTGCAAAAAGAAGTTCATGCAGGCTTGTTCAAAAAAAGTTCATCAAAATTTGAGTTTGTAATATCTGAACATATAATTATTATCTGAACATATAATAATTAAGGGACCAGCTTACCTGGTCTTTCAAGGAGGTAAGGCCAGGTAAGCTGGTCCCTTAATTATTAGTATTATCAGTAGGCCAAAAATGCGTTTAGGACAAAGCAGTCCTTTTGGGAGGTGGTCTTTTAGAGAAGTTTTTCTGTAGTCCAAAACAGCCTTAACAACCTTATTTTCGTATGCAAGTTGTTCTAGTTGGGTAATTTGATTGAATTCATTGAAATAGTTTTACGCATGAAAAATGAACAGGAGTGATGAATGCAAGATTATTCTTGGTTTATGTGATTCAAGTGCATTTGGATTTGTCAGCTATTTAAAGCAGTAAATGCAGATAAAACTGATAAATGTTATATTAAACTATAAAATATATGGCATATCACACTGATGAATCGTGGTGTTAAACGCTTGAATAGATATTGGAAGAGCGCCTATTGTCAGCTAACATAATAACAAGAATTCCTGAATACTGTATTGATCCTTCAAATCCATAATAAAAATAAGTTTCATTTTAAACTTATAACCTATCTATTACAGCATATTTGAAAAGCTTATTGCATGCTTGCTTTCACATGAAATGACTAGATAACTGGAATTTTTTTGTCTATTTCTTGTAAAGTGTTAATTTATGTACAAACTAATAGTGATGCTGGCTTTTGTATTAACAAATGGAAAATTATATTTTGTTGAATTTGTTATTAGAGAACTATGGGTTGTAGGATTTAGATGATAATGAAAACCTGATAATGATAATACTGTCAATATATATTATGGTGTATATATATACCAGACATGTTACAGTTTTGTGTGCCATTGAGAGGAAAGGAATTCGTTTTTTTGTTTCAACTTTATAATTTGATCAAATTTATTCGGAAAACTTTCAGCATCATGATTTTTAAGCTGTTTAGTATCATTTTGGCGTTTTCTGTTGCAGGGGATGCACAGAGTATTTGCTGTTTCTTGTTTCAATCATTTTGTTATACAGGGAGTACTCGTTTTATACAAGTTTTGTATATGCGATTTTGCTATTATATAGTGAGAAAAATCTTCCAGATTTTCATCTCACACAGAAAATTTGTTATTATGTGATATGCAGCGATGACAATTTTTCTGTAACTGCTATTTTTTTTTCAAAATGTATACGCCACTTGTGGTACAAATACTGGTTATTCAATATCAGGCTGAAATTGTCTGCTGTAGTTTTTCTATTTTATGGAATTTTGGTATATGCAATTTGCATTCTTTGTATGGTTTTTGCAGATCATAATGCTCGCATAAATCGAAAACTACCTGTATCTTATTGTTATGTAAATCCTACTTTGTGTGTGAGTATTAGGAGAATTCATTTGTTTGTTTTTTAAGCTTATTCATCAACAAGCGAATCTTCTGAACTTGTGCCAAATAGATTGATTCTTGAGCCCAACACTGGGCATATGCTGGGTGGTACACTTATCAACGTTTCTGGTCCAAGTTTCACCGGAAATGCCCGTCTCTTATTCGATGATGATGATATTGTGTGGTGTAACTACCGAAACAGTTCTCTGGTTCAATGTCTTAGTCCAGCTGTTTATACCAGCGGGGCTGTGAAAGTTTCTTACTACGATCCACTAACCAGATTTGTGTTCACTGCATTCTTTTACATAGGTATGGTTTTTATTTTTATTTTTTTTCAGCATATCTTGTTTTTCATTTAAAATATGAAAAACCAGTTTTAAATAGTATTTAATTTTGTTCATGTTTGTTGTAGCAAATCCTTTGACATCCCAACAAGATGTGTGGTTCTATAAAACCGCTTTTGATAGTCCTTTAGCAAATGGCGTAAACGTTTATTGGAATACTTCTCGTTTTCCTACACATTGGAGCTACAACACTGTAGTCAGACTGTATGGGTATAGGTAAGTTTCTGTTGTTGTCATATCACTCACTGATTAGTCGACTTAGTGCTCTACATTTTATTTAAGACTAATCTAAAAGAATTAACTTAGATATAATACTACCAGTTAAATATAGGTGTGTTATAAAACACAGTAGTTTTGTTGTTTATGTATTAAGGCATCTCTATAGGTACCAAAGACCCTGGGCATGGGCCCAGAACCTGTTGTCACCGTTTTAAGAGTTAAATTCATGTTATAAGTAAAATATAGCTCAGTTAGTGAAATGAAATGAAATCATTTTGATATTTAGTTAATTTTTCATAAAAATAGAAAAACACATCAAATGTATGCAGACAATACCCTGGTTCAATAAAATTTTACCTCAAACATTATTACTAATATCCTGAGCTCATGACCCTCTCCCTAACAAACATTAGCTTTGTACAATGCATAGTCTGAGACCATATACTTATTTTTATAGGGAGTTTGCAAATACAACTGATCTCGGGCTAATTAAGGTTCTCGATAATGGATCACCCAACGATGGAACGCAAGCCTACAGCAACTTTGAACTTACAGCAAAGGATTATTTAGTTGGAGTGGTTCAAGTTTCATACAAAAATTCTCCAACTTTAACACCGTAAGTACAACATATGCAGAATGATATTAACAGTTGTCTTTTTCTGGTTTGGACCAGAATGCTCTAATATTATGTGATTTAATGCATTGTTGAAATTAAATATGAGGGTGCATTTTGCATAACAGTTTCAACACAGTATACACTAGTTGAATACTGTGTTTTTTTCTAAAACGTGTTGTTTGAATATTTTGTTTAGGATTTTGTGGAGTCGCCCCATACCATTAGTTTGGTTGATTAATAAGAAATGGTGGTTAGGTACCTACGGTGCTAACGGGAGAGATCTATGTCAAGACTGGAGTCTACGAGATAAAGCCTTAGGAAATTTCACTGCTGGTTTAACAGCATGTCCATGCACTTTGGCCGAAGCTCGAGGCCAACCTGCTAACTACATGGTGGATTCTGAGTGTGACGAGTGGTCCAATTCGGACTGCTACGGAAACAAGAAAGCTGCAACGTGTATGATCACTAGAAATCCGACGTAAGTTTGTGTTTTATTGTTTCCTTGAACTAGTAGGAAATTCATGCTATTTTACATGAGGATATTGCTTGCTTTGTTTATACTCAGGTTGTTATGGTTGTTACGCTTTTTCTTGTGCTAAGTGTGTTTTTACTTGTTTTCAATGGAAACATTCTTCCATGGACACAAACAGATAGACCCTTGCTTTTTACTTTAATAATAATTTTACTGTCTTGCAATAGGTATAGTGACCAACGATGTCACAGATTAAGTGCTGCATAACAGTTCTAGTGTTGTATAAGATTAGAATGAATACAGTGATCTTTAATTATTATAATTCGAAAATTATTGGTTTTTATTTCATGCTAAATGGTTGATATACGCTTCAAAAATTAAATCACAATAAACTTTCTGCACTGCTAGGGCTGAGTCTGCATAGACTCTGCAATTAAAGTCTTAGTATTTTTATTTTTTTTAATCAAAAGTTATGTAAATTTACGAGGTGTCTACCATGAGATGTCTAACATTTTAATCATGTACAATTTGAAGGTACATTACCATAACTGAATATGGAAATGATAGTGAAATTACCCGAGTTTCATAAAAGCAAAAATATGACCAGTGCACCTCCACGTGGGTGCCTTAGTAAATGGAGAATCTGGGTAGTAGTAAAACGATTGTAGAAAATAAAGTCAAGGGTAAAAAAAAAGTAAGATGTCAGAAAAATAGAAGGCAAAAAGTCAAAAAATATAAAAAAAAAATTTTTAAAAAAAAGTTTGTTTTTTTTTACTTTTTTTTTTATTTTTTCTCTTTGTCTTGTTTTTGACTTTTTTCTTTTGACTTTATTTCCTATCAATCAATCAATATATCTTGTGCTGTGTGTTCTGCAACATTTCCACATGTGACCTGCATTCAGTTTGGAGGGGGTCACACACCATGTAAAAGGAATTATTATCATTATCAACTAGTAAATAGCCCATCAAAAACGAAAAGAGAGTTATTTATTCATTTAACTCATATTGCTGCGCAATATTTGTTACAGTTTTTATTCGCAATATTTGTTACAGTTTTTATTCGCAATATTCGTTACAGTTAAAGTATTTATTTCGAAATTTTCACACACGGTGGCGCTGGTGAGGAAGCACGTGCTTGTAAAAAAGTCCTATATTAAAAGCTTCCAGAACTTTCTACCCAGGTGCAGAAAGAAAGAATTATGGGATTATAACTGGTGAGGAGGCGGAGCAGCAGTAGTAGTAGTAGTGGGAAGGTTTTTTATTTTATTAATAGGATAATATAAATACGTCTTTTATCAATACCTATAAATCTAAATTTATTTTTAATATAAAGAAATTACAAAATAAACTTTATTTTTAAATTTTATTTGGAAAAGTTGCCGAAACATTTTCCAAATTTTGCCAATTATTTTTACGTTGGGTCGTATTATCAGATCACTTTGGAGGGAGTCATGAAATATACAGGGGTGTATATTTCACATGTGACATACACTACAAAATTTCAACATAAACCTTTGAGCTTCTGCTTTTATCCATAAATATAAACTGATATTGGTATGAAATATAATGAACTTTCCGAATGTTGACATCTCCAAGTGGACACCCTGCATATTTTACTCAAAAAAAAAACTTTATTTTGTTTAATAATAACTTGTTTTTATTTAATAAATCCTCTTACTTTGACATGAAGCGCTGCAGGTGCTGCACAGCAGTGTTGTTACAATTCAAATGGAGATATAGTTGTAAATGATCCGGACAGAAAAACAGGATTCCCAATCCGAGCGCATCCATTTGGAACAAAACCGTACAACGTGTTTGGAAGGGTGATTTTATTTTATTTTTTTTTCCACAAGTTTGTCTTTATATTTTTCATATGTATGAAAAATGTAGAATATATTAAAAATATATAATATATATTTTTCATATGTATGTCTGTTTACATTTTTTAACAATTTTTTTTAGGTGCCTGGATTTTCGTACGTGACACATGATGTGGTTCCTTATTTGATTTGTTGCAAGTGGCAAAATTTGAACGATAACGCATGTTACACATTTAGAACGAGACGACCTCCGAGCAATTGTCTTCGATATCCTTATCCGGTAAGTTAAATTTTTGGAGAATATTTTTGGTGAAGGCAAAATTGGGATAGACTATAGTTTACCAATCAGAAATTAAACTTGTTTTTAATATTAAGCTTGTTAATATTGCTTTGCTTTGTGTTTTTCTAGATATAATATGCATGAAATTTTTTCTGATGAATCATAATTTTCTTGTTCTTCATGATTATGCATGATACATGAAAATGCTAGTTTAAAAATAACTTTACTTTATTATTGATATGATTTGGTCAAATTTTTATTGTTGAATATTGCAACCATTGATTTCTGATGCTGTAACAAAAAACTAATAAAATCTGCATTAAATAGGCTGTAACTTCTCTTTCTCTTTATCACAATCTCTTGTAGTACTTTCTGAATGTTTATACAAGGTTATTCAAAAAGAAATAGAAAATTCTAATAATATATAATCGTGTGACACCACCACTCGTTGCTTGCGACATCAATCAGTTTTTGTAGGAAAAAAAATATGTATTGCGAGTTGGTGGGATATCTTAGTTTTTGTTTCATAAACTATCTATTTTTTTAACTAACCCTGTATACAGACTCTCCTCATTTAACGACCTACCTGTTTAACAACCGCTTGCACTTATGACCTATAAAAATGTGTACTTTATTGTGCACTGATCACCTGGAACCACTACACTTTGGAGGATTCAATGACTGAAAATGTTATTCTGAATGTGTTTTTTGATTATGAGGGAACGTTTATTTGTTTGGTACATTGTGTATATAATTTTTGCTCATTGCATTTTCATGTTTTGTATATAAGAGCTAATCGCTTATCGACCAATTCGTTTAATGACCTGATAGTAGGATTTAGGAACAGAACCCAGTCGTTAAGTGAGGAGAGTCTGTACTGTATTGGGTTATTGAAATATATTTTATACTGAACTAATCTTTCATATATCTACCTCATAATTTGTAATATCATTCATGGGTGAAAATATGTATGGAAAAGTACTCCATCTAGTAAAATAAGTTATAAACTTATGCTGGCAGGCAATTCAAATAGTATTATTTATTTTAATACATACTGTTCTGCGATTAAGAATAAATTTTACTGATAAAAACAAGAAATTAAATAATTTAAAACCAAAAAAAAACAGTTAACAAAATTTCAAATAACACTGAAAATCTGTAATTTGCTTTATTACGGTCAAGTTCCTAATCATAAAAATATTACTGAATGACTGAACTCATAATGGATGAACAATGAAGGATAATATACTGAGTTGGCCAACATGGCAAGGATAAAAATATAATTTTTCAAAAACGTGTTCTGAGAAGGGTGACAATGGTCTTTTTCTGCACGAATCGTAAAAGAAGTCATGGCAGCCGCTAAGGCTCAGCCAGCCCCCTCAGCCATGAGAGAACTCTGAAGTGACACTGGAAGACAACTTCAGAAATGCTTCCAAAGTAATCTGGCAGACCGTTCGTGGCCTTACATCTGGAAAGATAATGGTCGTGAAGTCCATCAAGGACAAGTGCAGAAATGTCTTGACCAGTGAAGGGACTAGCTTTTAACAATGGATGGAGGAATTACTTTGAGGAATTGCTGAACCCTGTTGGAGATCAAGCCAAGAGCTACATTTTGGGGCGGAGGATCGTCCTTTATTGGCATAGGTGAGAAAGGCTGTAAAGTCTCTCAAACTAGGCAAAGCTGCTGGAATCGACGAAATCCGGCTGGAGATGCTAAAAGCTCTGGGCGACAAGGGCTTGTGCTGGTTGACGCGAGTTTTCAGGGTTGCCTGGCAGACAGGACGAGTACCTTTGGACTGGCTTGGATTGGAACTGGATTGGTGGTTCTGATCAGTGGTGAATTTATAGTTTATGGGGCTCTATGCGCAGTTGTATTTGGGGGCTCCCCAGCCCCTAGTCAATTAACGATAATTATTAATGGTATTTAACCCATGCAGAGATTAATAAGATCCTTCTTTTCATTACCAGAAACTGAAAACACTGGGCAATAAATGCTTTTCACTAGACTGCAAAAAGGAGGGTTATGTTTAAGGTGTACTGTATGTACTGTATGCATGTACCTACATATGTACAATTCTTTGTTCTCTCGTACATACTAAATAGCTTAATGTATATTGATGAATTAGGTGTCGATGGATTCATCTTACTCTTACAAGTATCACTGGGTACATAAAGACAATTAAACACCAACATGGCAGACAACATATGCCATAGTTTTTGCACAGTTAGGTTATTTTTTTCAAAGCGCAATCTTATTTTGTTCTTTGTTTGGTTATTTAGATACGAAAAAATATTTTGCTAAAACATTTAAATTTTCTTATTTAAGATGGTTAATTTAAATTGGGGCCCTTAAAAATTGGTGTTTACTAATGGTTTTTTTGTTATCTGACAAATGTTTTACTAGAATTTGGGGGACCTTCAGTTGCAGGGGGCCGTACGCTTACTGCGAGTACCTATAAATCTGCCCCTGGTCCTGATTTTTACAAAAGGTGACCAGAAGGAGTGCTGTAACTATCGTGGCATCACTCTCTCTTCAGCCTCTCTGGTAAAACTTATGCAAAGGTGCTTCAGAACAGACCCACTGAAGTTGTTGACTACCAGATCCAGGACGAGTAATATGGATTTCGTAGGTCAAGGAACAACCAACCAACTCTTTATTTTTCAACAGGTTCTTGAGAAGCCCTGGGAATTTGCCCAACCAGTCTACATCTCATTTGTAGACTTGGAGAAGGTTTATGACTGCATTGATCTTGTCCTGCTTTGGGATATTCTCAAGGAGTACAAGGTACATCTGACCAACTTGTTGGTGTTATCTCATCTTTGTACACCGGGAGTGTAATATCTTGTCTAGATATTGTAAGATGTTTGTGACCAAGTGAAACACATAAGTTAAGCCAGGTTTGGTTTTCTCTAAACTAAAACTGCAACTGATTGCATGTTTATTACTAATATATATATAATGCTAAAATAATCTTCAGAGGGAGCTACATGATTGATACACATTAATACAAACCAACACTACAATACTACACTTCTCTTCTAAAAGAAGAGTACACAACAAAAAGATATTAAGTAATAGATATAGGAGCTAATGGTTGTACTGTATAAGATGTTCAGCCTGATGGGAAGCTTTCTCGCCTGCACCGGCCGCGTGGAAACCACGCCCGACACCAGCCGTCCAGCCGCGGGCCTAACAACATCATCCGGAGCTTGGGGAGGCGATGAACGGGGGTACAGACTAGTTGCGCAATGTTGCTGCCATGTCGTAATGTCAGTCTATGGGAATCTGCAGGAGAAACGAGATGTGGGGAGCGGCAGGGAGTAGGGCTGAAGGATTGGGTGGGACAATAAGATCAGAGGGGGCTGGGAGGAGTACATGGAGATCCCTGTACCCAATCTTCACAGGAGAGGTCACCAAACGTGTCTGGAACTCGCACGGGGGTATTGGCCAATGGAGGAGAGTTGCTTAGAGTCATCTCGAGAAGAGCATTCTGCAGTTGGTTTAAATAACAACGTCATTTAATGCTATCTGTTGTAAAAGCCTCATAGTTTTTTGAACCTAAAGTTGTTGCAATCGTTGCATTGGTCCATGTTCTATCGCGAAATCGCTGGCTCAAATCGAATCACCCAGTTGAAAAGTCTAGTCCTCTCTCCGCCATGTTGTATTTGTTGCAGTTGCCACTTACCAACCATATTTCTGTCCGATGGTTTCACCAAGGAAAGGCGATTGCGGAGTGTATGACCAAAGTGTAATTCACTAGGGCTCTTGCCCATAGTAGATATGTGGGCTACAGTGGTAAACAGTGGTGTAGTTGGGGGTACACGAGGGTACACGTCGTGTACCCACCTATTTTTGAGATTTGCATGTAGCTACCTCTTTTACTGAAAAACATTTTTTCTATATAATATGTCCTACTATATTATAAGTGCATACCCTGCTTGACTATAGCGTGTATTCACCTTTTTATTTAGCTCTACACCACTGGCGGTAAGAACCCAGAAAGCGCACAACAATTTTTGAAAGTGGCAGTCCATCGCGTGTGTAAGCCTCCATGGCCCGCTTGAAAGTTCCCACAAAATTCTCAGCCGCACCGTTAGTAGCAGTGTGTCCTGGGGCAGTGAAAACCTGTACAATTCCCAGATTCTTTGGCATACACGTGGAACTCCTCAGACGTAAACTGTGTTCCATTGTCGGTCACCAGTTTGATAGGAAGACTGTTTTGTGAGAATCGGCATCGTAGCGATTGTCTCTACAGCAATAATCGATTTCATTCGACCTCAAGCCATTTAGAGTAGGCATCAACAACTAACAGAAAGTGTTTTCCATCAATGGAATGGGTCCAAGGAAGTCAGCGTGCACACAGACTCCAGGAGCTTCTGGCCATGTCCAAGGGTCTCAGGAAGCCACAGGCGGTTGCTTTGCACTCTCCTGACAAGGTACACAACTACGTACCATGTCCTTGATGTGCTGATCCATACGAGGCTACCAAACATGTTGGCGGGCCAGAGCCTTCATACGACCAATACCAAGAACCAGATGGCAAGATCAATTTCTCAAAGTCTGCAAGAGAGTCTTTCTTGGGGATAGACTTATTTGTAGATAGACCCCGTTGATTTGTGATAGACTCGTTATTTGTGCAGCGACGGAGGATCGGAAGGGCCGGAGGAAAATTGTTCATGGGTTTCTACGACCCTCAAAGACAAAGCAGGCCTGTCAATCAATAACTCAGACAGTCATAAGTGACACTTTGACCAATAAACAGAGATAGCTTGGATTGAAAAAAAGTTTTTTCCTGATACTGTATATTGTACATAACTTCATGAAATATGTGCATTGCAACGACACTTTTAGCAAGAAAATTCACTCAACTATAAGCATAATAATTAGATCAGCCCCTTTAAATCGCCAGCCTCGCTCACTGCCTCTCTTTGTTCAGCACCAAGGGTGGCGGTTTGGTTATATTTATTATTTTACATGGCTGTTTCATGGCCTGGTGGTTAAAGTGGTGCTGGATGGTGTGGTGCAAGAGAGGTCCCACTGGTGCAATGTGGATTTTTCATTGGTTTATTTCTTAGTTTATCACCCTATTCTGTCATTATACTCACCTCGTTGCATTTCTGTATTTTCTGAATTAAAGTGTGAGGAACAAATGACAAATCCAATGGCAGTCGGTTAAATTCTAAGTATCTACTCACCATGAATGAATATGAATTTTGTGGGCAGTGTTTATTGCTTTATAGTAGGCTTATGTTTGTTTTCCTTGACTGTAATTCCATGTAATCACACAGAATTGAAAATTATCACATGCTTTGAAATTATGGTAGCTTATTCTCTTACATTTAACTTCCTCCATTGTTTCTTTTTTTTTTGTGTCAATTTGCCTAACCAAGTAAATCAAAAATTACTTTAAAAGATAAAAAATTTTATAGTATTATAAATGTCATTTCCAGAAGTTGATGTGATGTAACCATTGTTAGTCTATGTACCAAAGTATTTGGTGGATTAATTTGTACAATAGTTCTGTAAAAATGTAAAATACAAACTATAAACCAACATATTGAAGCTTCATGAATCATCAGATTGTTGGTAGGCCTATGTGTGAGATTTGCAAGCTGTTAACTGGGCTTAACTGGATTGTGTATTACATAGTGCAAGTATATAAACCACACTTGCACTGCAGTTATACCCTAATATAAGTTTTTAACGCTTGTTGCTGGTTCAAATATCTGTAACTATCTGAAAGTTTTTCACAATGATTTTTGGATTGTTCTTTGTGGCTCTCATGTTTTCCTTTCATGGAAAGTCATTGCAACAGTTGGGTAATATCTTTTTTTGTTTTTATTTTTATTACATATTTTTATGTTTTTAAATGGAATAAGTATAAACTAAGTTGCTATTGTTAACTGATGTCCAACCTGTATCAAAAATGATTTAATTAATACAATATGGCCTCTTAACATTTAGAAAATGCTACAAGTGGGTGTATAGAAAGAAGAAGGAAAACTATGCTTTCAATAAAATTAATTAGTTGACCTTTGGGTATGGCCCATTTTAATCACTGTTAGGCCCGTAGCAAACTACTGCGATTCATCGCATGCGATTGATCACCATGGGGGTGTTTCTATGTTTTTTTAATGGACAGTCCCAAAAATAAAGATGAT
>JAQIWH010005054.1:0-15461 GCA_034695005.1 Cryptops parisi
TAGTATTGATGAAGATTTTCTTTTCTTTAATGGTTAGTATATTTTTTAAATATTTTGCCTGATATACGAGTTTGTTAAGTTTGCCAGATAAATGTTCTGTGTGATTACTGAACTTTAGATAGTTATCAAAATAGACTCCAAGAATATCTTCTTCAACCAGTTTCATTTTTCATATTACACGTAAATAACACACATAAAACGTATAATGACAAAGGTAGGTGAACAATAAGCTATATTTAAAAGAGAATTGGCTTAAATATTATCACAATATGAATAAGCTGTTCTGAGAAAACATCTTTTGGCAAAAATTGGAGCTGACCGGTTACTGCACTGATTTTTGAAACAACTTAGAAACGTGCTACAGTTTTGTTAGTAGTATGGTATTTCAGAATGACGGTTCGGTAAAGTGAAACATAAAAATAAAACTTTACGAAATCCTCTTTCTTTCGGTGCTTTTGGATTTTTATGCGTTAACAATTCACGACTCAATTCACGTCTTTGTACCTCACTAACTCACTTAGAGTGAAGCAAATATGGCATAAAAAAAGTAACAAAAATTTTTAATCATTAATATTTTGACCTAAATTCTTAGAATCGGTACCGTTGCACAGCTTTGTGAAAATATGTACAAAATAACACGATTTTCCTGCTGAAACTAAAAGCCATTGGAAGCAATCCACCCATGTGACTTAATGCGAGGTTAAGCAATTTAAACGCGAAAAGAATTTAAAAAAGAAAGTCACCATCATGAATTGCAAATTATTTCCATGCAGTCGAGTTAGAAAAATAAAACCCACAAACGATAAGATTCAACAAAGAACAACCTTCTTCGTCTAAGCTGGGGGTCCACTCCGAGAGACTTTATCCAGCAAAGCTCTCTTTACCAACTGAACGAGCTGCTGGCACACACAATTGGGTGCAGCACAAATCCCGAGATCGATTTATTTTTTGTTATGTTTCTATAAAAGGAACCTTTAGCAAAACTCAACGCTGTCAACAACAAAGACACATAAACACAATATTAAAAATATTCTTAAAGCATCCTTGTTTATCAACAACGGGAGAACGAATGAACTATGTCGCAACATTACTAAGAGTTATCAACATAATTTAAAATTATAAAGGGAACCTTCCGTTCACGGTATGCGCTTCAATCAAAATAAACATTGTTTATTGTTCGCAATAACAATACTTCTGTGATCGAGTATAAAGAAATAAAATGAAAAAACAAGACAACCGTCTTCGGCTCTCATTTTCGATAAGTTATAAGAGCTCCGTCGTATATTCGAAAAGTAAGTTTATTTTTTCAAAAGAAATATTTGAAAAAGAAACCAAATTAAACTACTCATCAATATTCGTCGAACAGATGAAAAACAGATTTGTGAGGTTTCGGTGAAATTCAATTATTGGATACGAAAACCAATGTTAGCTACATGAGCGTTTGTAATTTTCTTGAATGCATCATCGCTAATCCGAATTTTGAAGAAGATCGTGTCATTAAATTTGTACGAGCACTTTAGTAAACATTTCGAAACATATTGATATAGATCGGAAAAAAAAGTAACAAAGAGCGCGCTACAATGGGGGTACATGGTACAATCTTGGACGAACATTATTGTTATTGTTCTTTATTCGACCCAATGAGATTGTACACTATCATACAAGAACATATTATTCACAAAGCAAAACAAGATTAAAAACACAAGGGGATAAAAGTTAAAAATTAGCATTAACATATTTGAACACTATCGATGGTGATCATCAATAGTGTTCGTTCAAAGTAGTATGTACATCTTATTGAATGGGGAAAGGCAGTGGAAACCATTAATATTTTTCTCGGATAGGACGTTGGTAGACTAGTTGGTATTTCGATGAGAATGATTAAAAAAATAAAAACTCCAAAGTTTTGTAGTGAATGCCAAACGATGTCTTAATCTCAAAATACCAATTACTACTTTCACTCGTAGAAGAGCTTGGTCTCGTTGCGCACCCTATACTCATAATGAATTGTAGAAAACGAAAGTTTTTCCAATTTTTACTGGTTCCAGATGAGACGTTTTTAATCAAAATTTTAAAGGAAAAACTGAAACTCGTTTTAGATGAGTTCGAATAAGCGACCTATCTAAAAAAAAATCGATGTTCCTTTAGCATTCGACAACGAAAGGATTTCAACGCGACTACGTGGGGGTTGACGTAAAAATAGAAGAGTAAAATGAGGATGTTTATCCTATCGCATCTTAAGAATGGCAATCGATAAGACAGACGGAGATTGAGTAGTGGCATCATCGCAACCAATAAAGAATATCGCCAAAAGAATCGTAAGGGTCACCACGCTGTTCTTTAAAGGTAAAGAAGAAACAAAAGAGCATCTTCCCCCTGCCAAATGGCACAGACAGTATACTACGGACACGGGATGAAATCTACCATGTCTAATAAATGCTGGACAGGATTCATAATTGTGTTATATCTCTGCTCGGTGGTACATGTAAGCCTATTTAAATTTAGTTTTGTGTTATCAACATTACGTCTATTTCACTTAATGGCTAATGTATTAAAATTAAAATCGGATTTCAAGGTGCGCGTATACGTTTGGCCTATTTAACGTCATTTGTAATGTTAATGAGTCGGTTTCCAACAGCGTTAAAATTTGAGATATGTCGTTTAATGCAATGTACTGTGTAATTTGCAAGTGTTGAAAGCGATATGAATATTTTAAGTATTAACTTAATGGAAAGCTAATGCAATTGCATGTTACAGCGCTCGCACATCCTTAACTTACTACTGTATTCGGCAAACACGTGTTTAATGATAGTCGCAAATAGTGTTGGCAGATAAACTTTTCCTAACACTCCCTAGATACTGTAGCTAAGATATACAAGGAAATTTAAACTCGTCTGTAGGAAGCCGATACGATCATCCATAGTGTTTACTTCGCACGTTGAGTTACAAAAAGAAGAAGAAAAGTGCTCGTGGTCGCAATTCTCGTTCCATCGAAACAGAGCCAAGATGGAGCGGTTTTGAATTAACGAGATAGAAGAAGCGCCGCTCACAAGGAACACAATAGAAGCTGGGGAAAAAGATGAAAGAAGACGCAAGTCCACAAAAATGAAAAGAAAGAGGATGAGTCTCAGTAGTTTCATCGCCGGAACGCGAGCGTTGCTCATTTCGGTGACCTCGTCGCCAGCGTGTCATCGAAAGGCGTTACCACCGTTTACAGTCGCGACTTGGAAATTGGATTGTGAGTCGTCGTTGTGCAGCGCTTAACGTTGTTAGACGAGCCGAGTTGGCAAAGCACCGTTTGCCCGCAACAACGTCACCTCCGGGGCTTTACAATTATTCACCGCGTCGCATCTACGCGAGGTGCCGACCCGAATCACGTGATCGACCCGACAACGCGAAAAGATGCCTCCTTTTACTACCTACCGCCTTCATTTTCCCTTTCCCTCAAGACAACAAACGTATTTTCGAATTTTACTACGACCAAAACAAAAAACGAAACAAAACTAGACAGGTGAACTACTTGGAGTGGTAAGTTGGAAATGGAGTGGAGTGGGAAATGTTTATTATGCAAGACAACTAAATGTCATAAACGTTGTGTTCAATTTAAATTCAATTCACGTTAGTATGTTCTATGGTGGGCCTATTGCATGATCTTTTGTAAAGTTGTTTAACGGTACTGTCTTTATCCGTCATGGGATGTTACGTAGCAAATATACATAAAAGAAACATGCCTCAAATCCCTAAAGATCGCTTGCATAATATACTTAACAAATAGGATTTCAAAAAATGGATTAGTCAAGTCCTGTTTAGCTTATGGTATAATACAACTTAGTTGTAGCAGACGAATTTTTGCTACTTCGAAATTAATACTAAAGTGTTTTACTACGTTTCCTTAGGACAACTTTAATTTTCCAACCATGGGCGTAAAAACATGTGTAACAAATACGACAAGGATTCCTTTGAAAAGTCATAGCATCCGAGTCCGCATAAACACGCATCGGAAGCCAAATGATAACAACACGATCATCACACCTTGATAAGATATGAATCGACCACGAACAAAAGAAAGAGTCCATTTGTTATCTCAGCAATTAATGCAAGATGAGCCAGTGACCAAGGACGAGCCAATAGAGCAACCAAGCGACCCGACACTCATTTAATGCTCCTTTTGTTAGAATCCATTCACCATTCATTAGCACGAAAAGACGACAGTGTAAGTAAAATTCCTACAACACGACAACATCTATCAAAAGAAACCTCGAGAACAATTCGACATTTCATGTTGTGCCGTTACACCGCAAGGTCAGTCGGTGAACACGGCACAGTTGGGACTGAAACAATGTCGTTTTAAGAAACAACCAATGTGCCTTGTACATCAACAACACAGTCGTTGACGCACTTCCTCTTTCAAGTTTTCGAGGTGCCTCGGGTTCTCGGGTTAAGGAGTCTTTGGATAATGGACTCTCACTGCATCCGGTCACTACGTACCCTTTCACTGACTAAAGAGGGCCCTTTAGCGACGACCCCGTGAGTGGCGACTAAGACAACCCAACCCTGAGGGGTGTACGGTGGAGTGAGCGCAGATTCCACTCGACTGGGGCCCTCGTCGGTGGGTGCCTCGGGGGTCCCATTGGCCACCTATCGGTCACTTTTTCCCCCTCGACACGGCTGGTAAAGGCCGATATCTTTCGTCACCATTCTTCGCTTCGTGTGACATTTCACGGTGGTTGAACCGACGTCCCCTCCCCCGCTGCTTACTTCCGTTCTAGTCTAGGAAATCGAACATCGATCCAATGGAACTTCCACCCCAACCACGTGCTTCGAGGCAAATATGCCACAGAGAAAATGAATGTGTGTTAAAGTTTAGCACCTTCAACTAAGAGTAAACTAAACCACCGGAAGAAATGAAAAACTTATGAAATTTAAATGAACACCTTATACAGAACTAATCCCCACCAAAAAAACTTTCTTAACCACAAGTGTCACAGACATACAACGTGAATTTAGTTGCGGGTCTGACACCATGATAGTTGGTTATCTTGAAGTTCTTCGTTCCCTCCTGCTTTGTAAACCCACACTTACTCGATATTGGCTTCGGCTGTGTGGTAAAGTATAAATAAATAAATAAACAATGAAAAATTTCGTCTAGTTTTTTTAATTTTTTTTTTTTTGGAAAACCATTATATAATACATAACGTTACATCAAAAGTTCAGCCAAAACAAAAACATTTCAAATAAAGGTACTGCGTTCATGATTGTTCTGCAGTATGTTTCAACAATAAACCAGCATCGAGTAAACCTTAAAAAATTCTAAACAAAAGTTTTGTATGAAAAACCTGTTTTCTCATGTCTTTGGATTCAGAGAAATTTAAACACAACCATTCGCTTAGGGCCATACGCAAAAACGATAAATTTGTCGATCCGTGTCGATCCACTCTTGAATTCAGTTTCAACGATTACAACTTCCTTTAAGTTCGATTTGCGTTTAAAAAAAAATAAAAATAAACTAGAAGCTTTGAAAGAACCATGTTAACAAAAAAAAAGGAAGAAAAAGAATGGCCTGCGGATGAAAGAAAGGCTCTTCACGACGACGATGCTTTTAAGAAGGAACAACGCCAGCCCAAAACAACGACAAAAAATGTTGGTAGTCGTGCGCATCAGAAGCACAAGTTGGTTGGCTGGCAGTCGTAGTTTTTTGAAAATGTGCATTAGAAGAAGACATGCCACGTTGGTGCTCTAAAGATGGATTGCTCTTCGATTCAATTAGTTCTCTTGCCCATCGTGCAATTGGATCGGGAAGTAAGTCGCTCTCCTCAACTCGATTTTTTTACCATCCGCTATCAGCATTTAGCAGAGTCTCCCGATGGCATTTCCGAGCACAACAAGATTTGTCCCTGAAGGTTGCTTTTCGACAAGGTGGACTGTTTCCACTCTGTCCCCACCCTCCTCGAAACCACCATTACAGCTTCCACCTCCATCATGGGAAAACGTCAAGAAAGAATAGGGAAAAAAAGGAAGGGAAAAGCCTTTCGACTAAGAAAAAATACTTAAACAACAAAGTTGACCCAAGTTTTTTGGATGACAAAGAAAGAACAAAATAACCCTGCAGATAAGTTAAAAAGACCAAATTGATCTACTTCCGAATTCTCTTGAATGCTAAGCAAAATGCAAGATGTTCACGTTGATACCCTAATTTTATTGTATTCTCACAAGGATTATAAATGTAACTTATTTATTTACAAATTTCAATTGTATAACGTATCAAGTCATTTGTCAAGTTTGATGAAAGAAATATCAACACATCCATCTCTCAACAAGCTCTAAATGCATAGAAATAATAGAAAACTCCTTTCGTGAATGGCTTTAAGCATAGCGGTTCGCACCTTCTTTGAGGTGCCACAACTTGAATGACAACCAGGGGCGGAGCGCACCTTCTGGCCAAGGGGGGGAGCTAGGGGGGAGCTTTTTATATTGCTAGATTTTGAATAAGCTTATATATATTTCTTATAATAAAGATAAAGCAAAAATTATTTGCATACTTAAACTGAACAGAACAATATAAAATAGGAATAATCAACATAAAATCCCAATCCCAAATTTTTTTTATATTTCTTCCTATCTTCTACTAGCCTCGATCTATTTTCCAAGGGGGGGAGATCTCCCCCTTCTCCCCCCCGGGCGCTCCGCCACTGATGACAACAGCACCCCCAACTGTGGCTCGTGAAGCATGCTAAAAATTTAGGCAAAAATTTGAATTCCTGTAGTACGCTGGAGACTCTTCAGACATGAAGGAAAAAACATTTACCGTTTTTTTAAACACACCCAAACATTAGGGAATTACTACGTAGACACCCTGTATAACGACTTGGTTTCACGGCTTGTTTCGGAAAAAGTGTATTTAAAAAGCCAATATTCACATTTTTTCATCGAACAACGTACTGGTCTAAATGGGGCCGAAAAACAAACGAATGAAATGGTTCAATACTGAGAAAAGTCAATTGAAAACAGCGAAACGGTACGTTACTCTACTCGTATTGTCCTCTTAACGATTGTTATTTCGGTCAACTAATAGAGATAATCATCATTTACTTAAATACGCTGTTGGTCAACACTGTTGAATACAATCGCATCATTGAACTGCAAAAACTACTCTTTCGAATGAAAATGTAAGCTGAACGTTCGTCCAATTAAACTTTTCTTTACCGGATATTGTAATACGATTATCAATTGTACAATCTATTTTGCACGAGCAACACAACAAATTTCTAGAACGTATACAAAAATAAACGTTATACCCCCGAAAGCTAATTCTAATACACTTTAAGGTAGGTAGGCAGATACTTGGGGTTTAAAGAGGGCACTGACTGGTTTTTTACAGCTATGCCATTTGGCCCTCAGACTTTATTAAAATTAGAAATACAGAAATGATGATGAGATGGGGATGATAAACATAAAACAGGGTTTTATAATGCAAAAGGAAACGGGAGAACCCCGAGAAAACCTGCCCCTGTGGTGTCAGAACCCGAACTGAATACATTTTAAGTAGCACCGTTGTGTGGGTGACTCAATTTCTAGAAATATTTTGCACTCAAGTGAAAAAATATCTCAATGAAACAAAACTGGAACTTTATACGTTCTATTTAAAGATGTTCTGGTAGGTGCAGCAAGCTATCTGCTAAAAGCAGCTATTACAGTATTTTTCTTCTGAATCGATAGCTAGGTTCGAGATCGATGCCAACTGAGATAGACGAAATTGATCGGTTAGTTCAGTTAATTAAAAGTAGACCCTCGAGTCAGCCATGTTCAAGTTTCTCTTCCTGAAATAACATCTCTCTTTGTTGAAATAAAAAAACAAAAAACAAGAAGAAGGCCGCACCAAAGTTCGTGGAAAAGAAAAGGAAAAAGAAAACAAGTCGGAAATGAGATTTACTTTCACCGCGGACGTTCATCATCTTTCTACAAGTATTAGTTTCAACTACCAAAAGGCATTCTTTAATGACAACTACTCCCAGTTCTTCTTCGTCACTTTTTTGTAGGTTCTTTCTTCTTTCATCTCAAAAATGGTGGTGAACCAGCTGGCGCGCCATTTTGGGCCAGCGCACGTCACTCGCAACAGCTGTTCGCACCCTCTTTGTTGGCGTTGAAGAAGTTCACTGGCCACTGGACGACTTCTTCTTCGACCTTCACTATCCTCATCATCTCGTGCCAAAGAAGCGCTGGTGTGCCGAGTGGCGAAGAACTAACACTACCGAAAAGATAAAAGAAAAGACCGACGGACGGACGACATAGGAGACTCCCCATGGAGACGGATGACGGCCATCGGTCAACGATGGGACCATAGGGAGCTCACGATGCGAAGAATAAATTTTTATATCGTCGATGCTTCGAACGTAATTCGGCGACCGAGAAGTCCCGGGTCGTCGACGAGGGAAACACATCGTCAAAAATCGTCCTTATTTTCCTTAGAATAAAACCCATTTCAAAAAGGCAAAGGAAAAAAAAATCATTACCGAGTTGTCTCCTATTGTAACCGAAAGACCCAACCATAGAATTTAAATTTTATAAGAAAATCATCATAACTTCGATTAAACGTTCCTCGTGATCTTAAATGCTCTTCTATAATAAAACTACACTTGTTGACAAACCGGTGGCCTCCTATTAAAATGACATTCACTATTGTCAATTTATCACTTTTCATATTTAATAACTATTCCAGACAAAGACTACATTCAAGCTATCACATACATATAAATCGATACACAGAAGATTCTCTACAAGAAAAGTTCGTAACGTTAAACCAGAACCAAAGAAAAAGTAAAAAGCAAACTATGCGTTCGGTCGAATTGTTGTTATTTCTTTCATATTAAGTGGTTGTCAGTGTATGTCTTTGTTGTCTTTGCCGTTTTTAAAACACAAAATATTTGCTTAGTTGATGACATTTTCCATTCATTTTGTAAATCCAAAGTACATATTTAAAAGTGAAAGCAGGTCGTCCTTTTGTACGTGCCATTACGCTAAGCCCCACCTTCAAAATATAGGTAATGCCTTTTACATTTCCTACAGTTAAGTCCCTAATGCTACTTCGATAAAAGGGGTATTAGTAAGCTACCGTGACTGAAATAACAACGAAAGGTTTCATCCAACCTTTTACGTACTTCATTTGCTTCAACGTCTCGACTAAGGCTGATACACGACCAAAACATTAAAGCCTTCCTTATTTGAAAGTGAAGATTGGCTTAATAGACACAATCCGCATGTCGAGTCGCTTAAAAATTCAAGTCGACAAAGTTAATGGTACTCATTAAACCCTACAACAGAATATACCCGACCAACCCTTCACCATTGATGAACTGAAGTTCCGATGAATCTAAATGTTTATTATTTTAAAAATCAACCACGGAAAGTGTTGTACCATGAACTCATCGTTATTTATTTATTTATTTATTTATTTATCTAATGATTCAGAATGGATATGAAAAAAGAATTAAAAGTAGACTAAAATGCAAAATAAAAAAATACTGGATGGTGGTGAAGCAAAAAATCATTGGGTTTGCAAGTGCTAAACACTATTAGTAAATTTACATACATTACAACAGTGAATAAAAATATGATTCAGGTACCATGGATATGTGTACTCACAATAAAACAAAACTACTTATACAAACTACTGATACAAATATTACAAATTTGTCATTCAAGCATGTTAAAATAAATGAAACAATGAGACAAAAGGGTGGGCAATTGTACATGGTGAATTACAGTTAGCAATACTCAACACTTGGCCTTTTGAGATATGATGCATAAAATTTGAAGACTAGATTTAAATGAGTTGATTTTTTAAAAGATGATTAGTAAGTTTCATAATAAAATGCACACAATTAACCATACATTCATCATTATACATCATAACCATACATCACTTTTTTTCCATGAAAACATCCAAAATGCATTAAATACGTCAATGAACTAAACATGTTCTGAAAAGGATTTAATCCCCCTAAACCACCCCTATAAATCCGCCAGTGACATACATATACAGGGTGATATGTATATTAAAACTTTGAGTTTTCCTGTCAGACATAGCAAACCGTTTGTAATTATCTGATTTAGTATTTATTTTATAATAATTTGAAATATGTCAGATAATTTGTGTACACCCTGTATAATGTTCCAATGAATTATCTTAAAATTCCGTCATTCAAGTCCCATTGATTCGAGTTGTGGGAAAATTGAATCTTCATACTATAAAATAAAAATGCTCATCCTTTATTCCCAGTTCTTCCTTCAGACACCATCTCGTCAGTCACTACAAACGTGCATCTGTTCGATTCTCATCACTGTTTACTCAGCTTTATCTTCTTCCCACTGCGATTCTAATTCTACTAACTCCTTTGGACAGCCTATCTACCCAACTGCTTCCCAATGACCCACTAACAGTGCTCATTTTCAAAACACCTCACAAATTACAAAGCACAAATTACAAACAAAACACAAATTACTCAGCGAGTTCAACATACATTTTAAATCTGAATTTCAACGAGGATATTTTTAATCACTTTAGTATTAAACTAATGTTAGCTCTGGATTAAAAACGCTATATTAATTCATCGCAGGAAAAAGTATATAACCCACCCACTGTAGAATACAAAATCTAATAACAGTGGTTCAATATTTACGTTTGAAATTGCGTTTAAAATTTTACTTTCACACAACATTCACTTTTCATTTGTAACATTACCTTCCCCTTGGCCCTTTCTAACCCAATGGTAAATTTATAGGCATTACTAAACTTTCATTAAGCCAACAAAATC
The DNA here is from genome assembly GCA_034695005.1 of Cryptops parisi. Classification (NCBI taxonomy): domain Eukaryota; kingdom Metazoa; phylum Arthropoda; class Chilopoda; order Scolopendromorpha; family Cryptopidae; genus Cryptops; species Cryptops parisi. The sequence goes on from JAQIWH010005054.1 coordinate 10,812, forward strand.
AAGTTGCTGGCTAACTAATGATTTAAATAAATATTGACCCCAAACGGGGATAATGTGAGCTGATATATAATAGAACATTACGTAGATTGTAATTATTTACAATGTAAACTTATACTCAAATGTGGTTCAAATATTTCATACAATTTGTGATTAAATATGATGTGCAAACTAAATCAAAAGTTTTAAGTTTTTGTTGACAGGAACGTGACTGACCAATCTTGTTCTTGCTCATGATCGTCACTATTCGTAGTACTTAACATGCTACGAATAGTCTTAACATAGTAATAAGTTGGAAAAACAAAACAAAAAACGTATTAAATTTCTTATTAATGATAAATCATTAATTGTTGTATTTTTTTGACCCAGTACGAACAGTGTTGACGATGAGCGCCATTAGCAGTTCACATCAGTTACTGTAACTGATTAATTAATTTTGATCAATTCATTCTCAGCCTATTCTATGCATTCGTCGACTTCGTTCAGCTGATTCATTCGCTATGTTATTCTTGAAGAAAAAAAACAAGCATTGTGATAAAAGTTAGAACAAAATGAACGAAATGTAACTATAAAATATCGTTATGTAAAAGTTAGAAAAAAACCTCATTGCTTAAAAAAAAAAAAACAAACTAAAGACAAAAAAAAAAATTCTTGCCCGTTTTGACAAACGGGTTTTTTTCTAGTTGCTAATAAAGCAGCAAAACTATAAATGGTGAGTTCTTAGGTTTTATTATGATCTTTGTCTTTCTTTTTTTTTCTGATGTCAACGTTTGCACAAAAATTGCGGAACGTCTGCTTTAGTCAACGATTTTTCGTTGGCGCTTGTAAAGAGAGAAACCACTGCCGAGTGCGGGGGCGGCTCCGGCGTCATCTCGCCTACAGCCTTATTTAGCCCAAGAAGAAGATGAAGAAGAAGAAAGAAAGAAAGAAAAAGAAATAAAGAAGAAAGATCTGCTCCACGACCTCCAACCAACCTTCTTAGCGAGTCCATCCGAGTAGATTTGCCTTTCAACGCAATACACAAGCACACATCCACGTCAAAAATTTTCCCCCACCCCCTCCCTCCTCCTTTTCTGTCCCCTTCTTTCCTTTTTTTAAGGAGTCTTCTTTTCAAGACTTTTTCTTCTTGGTCGCATGCACGTTTAAGAAAGCTGAACTGGTGACGTGATTTTCCAAACGGCCAGCTGCTTCTCGAAGAACGAAGCACGACCAAAAAAAAAATGAAAATAGAAAGGAAGAAAGTAGAAAAGGAAAGAATGAAAAAATAAAACGACAATGAGGTCGAAAAACGACCGAGAATAAAAATGAAATGACCGTTTGCTCGCTGATGTTTAAGGATAATTCCGCTTCCGCGCACGATGACGTTGATGAGCGATTTTTCCTGTCTGCACAAGATACCAGACAAAAAGGCCTTTTAAAGGATATAAAAAAAAAAGAAAGCGAGGTAATTTTATTTTTTATAAAAAAACAACAACGAAAACAAGCGATTTCTAGTTTCGCGTCAAACAGCAACTATTCCCCTCTTCCCCCCCACAAAAAAAAACAAAATTTTATTTAAACATTAGTGCCTAAATCGTTAAATAGCTTATTCCAAATTCACTAAAACAAACATAAGCGGACAACAGGGAAATGTATAACATTCAGGGTAAAACACATAAAAATCTAAATTGGTTCATTGCCACGCCTACGCAATCGAAAACGCCACTTCATATCCACTCACACAAAACTAAAATTGCTTCCACCATATTATATTTCAAACCTTCTACTCAGTTCGTTTTCCTTTAATTTCCGTTAAACAAATAAATTATACTGTTTTCATAAACCGAAATACATGTGTTCAAAGCCTCATGACACGTGCTATAAAATGGTCTAAAACGATTCAATATAAGCATTTTAAGAAATAACGACGTAAGTGAATTGACGCCGTTTTTCCACACAACTCCTCAATTAAATAAACAAAAGTACACTAATTTTGTAATTGTAATAATCGTGATAATTAATTCATTCCATGGGATCATAGTAAATTCTTACGTTCACTCATTCCCTCAAAAAAGATCGTCTTCTCGTTTCCAAACTTCGCGTAGTGGACTCGCGACATCCGTTTCCATCTCGTACACGAGACCATATTAGACGGTGCACGCCCTTCGGTCGTTAATAAACAAAGGACGTTCACGAGCCATTTCAACGAAGACGTCCATAAGTTAATAAGGAACAAAGAAAAATAGAAAAAGTTCAAGTCGTAGGATGTCGTAAAAAAGTCACCACGTCGCATTGGTTCTTTCACCACTCGTACCGCTATTCGCGAGCCCAAAACCAAAACCGTCCATTAATAATAAGCTAAGCGACAGTCGTGTCGTCGTCGCTGAAACGTCGTCGCCAATCTCGACATTGCCGCCGGCAACCACTCGGGTCGCCGTTACGATAAGCAGCTGCAAAAGAAACACCAGCCACGGCGGGCAAGGAGACTATTGATCAAAAAACACCACAAAAAGATGATAAAACAAACAACCACTCTGAAAGAAATGACCCAAAAAAAAAATAATAATAAAATAAAACGAAGAGCGAAACAATGAGACGAGAAAAATAACTAAAAGAACGAAATTATTGTCCCATTGAAAATAAAGCGAACAATAGAAGAAAACCATCGTTAACAGATCAAAATATTAAAAAAAAAAATACAACAACAACTAGTCGTTAACCCACCCCCCTTGGATGATTGACGAACCAGAATAGTCTGTTTCTATCTAAGTATAGGTTGACAGGGAAATACGGAGAAGCCTAACTAACAAAGCTCAGGCGGTGCTTTTGAAAACGCAGCGTTTCGAGCTTACAGTATTAAAAAACATTAATTTTGTATATTTTTTTTACTTCCTTTTTTATAATTTATTCCGAACAGTCCAAGAGACCAATATATATAAATTTTGAAGACTAAGATAAATTAATATTTTCAATTCTTATAGTGTTTAAATAAGTTATTAGTGAAAAATATAGTTTATAATTCTAAATGCATATAAATATAAATTAAATATAATATAAAAAAATTAGTAAAATGTAAATTAAATATACAGAACATAATTCACACCAACTAAAATATTGCAGAAATCATCACTTTAAATTAAAGGCAGTAAACCACCCTATACCAATTTGATATTACGTCTTTGATACACAACCTCATGTATCATTTTATACTGTAATCACACTAATTACGTAGACAACTACGGTTGTTATGTGTTCTACAACCTGAAATTTAAAATGCAATAACCAAATTTTAAGTGATTTATTTATTCATTTAAAACTACAGCATCCCAGGGGATACAGTTACAGTAAAAGAACACACATACAATGTGAGACCAAAACAATACTTAAAATGATAAATGCGATAAAATGGACAGTCTAATGGCAAGTACAAAAACAAAGTGAGCGATTATGAGTGAAATAAAAATGGATAAAACGCACCTAATAAAATATACGAAATAAAAATGGTTACCATAAACCTAACCTGAAACAAATTTTGCAAAAAACCTATTAAAAATAGCTTCATTTTTAAAATGTATTTGTAAAAAATATTTGTGTTTGTCCCTACGGGACGTGAGATTTTCAAATAAAATAAAATAAAATCCTTTTTAGACAATATTGGCCAATTTCAATCCACAAGATGATAATAGCACACTGTAAACAACGTAGGCGCTAAAAAAAATAGGTATACATTTCAAGCAGTAATTATAAATGGATAGATGAAATCACCTAACAACATAGTTAATCTGACAACCTAATTAAATATCAACGAGGGATTTTTATCTCATTAAGATTTAGTTTGCGATGGCGTTGCCATTCTTATGATGAAAAGAATGCCTGTTCACATTAATTCTTAACACTCGAGAAAAATGTCGTAATGAAGTTTAGAAACGCAAAGTGGTTATGTTTACTAAGATTATGAAATAAAAAATCGAGTCAACTACGTGAAAGAAAAGCGACGATATAGTGTTGTTTACCACCTACTGCCATTGAGAATCGATAGTAAGCCAGAAGGCTTTTGGAGCCTTCGGTCGAGTTTGATTTTGCAAACACGAGTCCATTAATGGGCTTCGAAAACACAAACACCATTAACCGGTGGACAAAAAAACATACGCGACGTCATCTCGCCTTTTACCTACCTTTCGCCATTCAAAGAGCGACGGGAAAGTAATACTTTAATAATACAATAACTAACTTTCTAACAGAAAACAAAGTTTCATACAATAGAAGAACTGCGCTAACGAAAACCGGCACTTTTCTTACGTGATCAAATCACCTCACATATCACTGTCGCCTTTCGTGTTCTATAAGTCGTCATAGGCTATGTGATATTTCTTATTTTAAGATATTGCAAATATTATTATTATTAAACTAAAAATAGTATTTATGTCTCTTTCTCAAACTATCCATTTAAACTGAGAAGGTTGTCGAATGTAAAAACCACTTAATTTGACTATCCACCATCGCACTGTTGATGAACTGTTAGAAAATATGTTTTATCGTGTAATGTATTAGACTGCCAATGAATATAAAAATCTAATTGTTATAAAATACAAAGATTCTCCTGCTCCTCCTCCTCACCAGTTATGTTTCTATAGAAACAACCGAAACGAAACGAAATAAAAAATAAATACTCTA
>JAQIWH010005055.1:0-15460 GCA_034695005.1 Cryptops parisi
ATGGATAACTAACGGCACACTAGGAGGATACTCGCGGCACACCAGTGTGCCCCGGCACACTGGTTGAAAACCACTGGACTATGTAATACAGACAGAATTTCGATTTTATATATATAGATACCGGTAGCCAAGAAATCCATGTTACCAATAAACTCCCTTAATTTATGTTAATATTTTTCTTTCTTAACATCTCTTAAGTAAAAACAAAAAATGGCAAATAATATCGCAAACTTTAGTGGGTTCTCAGTTTTCCAATTTTTTTCGGTTATTTGTTAAAAATTTTAAGATTGCTGTAACTGAAAATCGAACTTAAGGTTGATTGTCACAAATTTCGTCAATTCCCATTGTCACCTATACGTGACAGCATTTTAATAATTTATGTTTCCGAATGGTGAAGCTCGGTTTTTAAAATGTATTTATAAACTGTTGTTCTATAAAGCACATAAATGTTTTTAACATTATTCACCTCCGTGTGCAGTTGCTAAAGACCTTAACAAAGTTGTTGTGTCAAGTTTTAGGAACACACTGCAGCTTGTAATGAACAATGCTCTGCAACAAATCAACTAAGTATGTAAAAAAAAATTAATTCACAAAATATTACTTCATGAGAGTTTGAACAATCACCTTTCAATAAAGTGAGTTATTTAAAGTGGTTTACATGTTGTTGTTGTTGTTGTAGGATCCATCACTGCTACATGTAATCGAATGTTGCAAAACAACATGAGATAAAATATTTCTTTCGTAATGGAAACAAAAACTCTCCCAGCATTTTTGACGGGCTAGTTACTAGTAGTATATAAACGTTGTACTGTAGGTTTCATGTATAATGCCTAATGTCACTTGCAGGTGACACCTTTATTACTAGATAATAACAAATACATTTCTTAAAATAACCTGACGAATGCTTGAACTAATATATCTAAATGATCATATATAATTAATAAATCTCACAAAAACATTTCAGTCACAGCAGACATGGAAATTAACAGGTTAAAGTCGTTGAATAAAAGCATGGGAGTTTAGCCAACAAACAAGCGCAGACTGTTTTAAATATAAATATTAATTCAGAAAATATGATTGAGCAAGCCATGATTAGTAATAATAAATATTAATCGTGTTAATGCAAATTTTTTACCTTTATATTCATTGAAGGACTAGATTTTATGATCGTGTCTGCTAGTTCATTAACCTAAAAAATATAATTTTAGTTATTTAAAAATGTAAAATGTCGATCATTTCTTTTGTTCGTATTTTTATTATTTTTAAATTCTATAATGATAATACAGGTTGGTATTATTGAACGCATACCAGTGATGATGATGACTGATGGATGATGACTGAACCAAAGTTCTTATCCAAATGTATTATACCGGTAAGCTTATATCAAATCATGGAAGAGTTCAAACAGTTTTTTGACGGGGTGGACACCACCACTGTAATGCAGTATGATTATGATGCATTATGGCTGCATATCAGTCATCATAAATATAATGCAGATTCAGGTGAAGGTAGTATTGGAACAAGTATGCTCGGGATGATAAGGAGCGCATGGTGAGAACTGATTGGACATTTTATGTTACACAATTGGATTGTTTTAAAATTGTGTGCATATGTCAAGGAGGACTTGTTTGAGCTTCGCTATGATCTGCTATATGTATAATATACTCGGAAAGGAAAAGATCTTTAATTCATTCACTATTCATCACTGAAATACTCAATAATCTCTGATTACTCTGTACTGTAAGATTTTAGAAAGTATGAACCACTTACGTGGTCTAATGCAGTTTTTAAATTATAATATCATATCGATTTGGTAACTAGAACTACAGTATTAATTTTATAATTTATTTTTAAAATTTTTAATATATTATGTTTTATTTTGATTCTAAACATGTACCGTAATTTATCTTAATTAATTTCAATGCTTACTTCATTACTCACTGCCGATGAACTTACAAACAAAATATGAAACAACAAAACATCTCGAACAGTTATCGCTACGTAGCTGGCAAACGAAAGCGGGTCAAAATCGTTGACATGTGTATAGGCTTTCCTTAGTCCTAGGCACATGTAAATGACCAAAGTGGATATCCACATGAACATCAAAAAGTGGTAAACTTTATTCTGCTCATCTACACATGCACATACAGTTTTATATTCTTGTCGAGCACTTCGGAAAAAGCTTAAACCCAACGATTTGGATTGGGTGAACTTATCTTTGACTATCTTGAACCGGATGCTTAGCAAAAGGAACCAAAAAGAACAATTTATGATCACGACAGCTAACGTGTTAAACGACAACAGTCTTCCCAGATAGTACATGCCAAATAAGAACATAAACATGAACCGGTTTTCTTCCTTTGGTGGAATGCCTATAACTTCAATTGGATAGTTCATTTTGGTTGGATAGTTGACGTAAGCGTATTTCAAAACCACCCCCGCAACGTTGAGAAAGCCAAGTGTGACAATGTAAAACCACGTTCGTCTGATTATTTTACGAAAATAACCTTCCAGTTGACTTTGATTGATAAAACTGTCTAGAAGATTTGACTGAGCTCTTTGGATCTTCGCTCGATTTTTGAATACAATAGGCAAAGTCACTATGGTTATAATGTAATAAACGGACTGTGCAGATTCGTGTATCAACGTATCGACGTTGTTATTCTTGATGAGACCTTTGACGGCCATGAACAGTCGGTAGGCACAACAAGCACAATTTAAAGTGAAGAAAATACACAGACTTAACGTGGAACGAATCGAGGAACTGAAGTTTATGCCGTGTATCTTGAATGTAATATCGAAAAATTTGATAAGAAAATCAAGGGAAGGATGTCTCGACGTCATTCGCTGGACGTTTTTATCTAAAGGTGCGACTTTTATTTTCGAAACTTTCATTTTGGTGAGACTTCTTCACTGTGGAAGTTTCAAATAGATTTTCGGTTGTGTTTTTCTTACCATTAGTCCAGTATGTTTCTCGTGATATGATCATTGAGCTACTATCTCATTAATCTACTATCCATTAAGTTTATGATTCTCGAAGTTTCCATTAATCATTTTCATACTACATTAGTTCGTGGTGGTGTTTGTTTTTGATGGAGTGATACCAAATTTGATGGAGTGGTAATTTAATATTATGAATACCAATCAATTTTTTGACGTTATCATTTTCCATAATCATATAATCATTTTTACTGTCATCCCAACTGAGAAAAGAGAGAGAGGTGCGAATTCTCTAGTGGGTAGAGTTTACTACAGTAGTAGAAAAGCTGTGCTATAGCACGTGAGATAATGTTTTCTTTGTCTATACTCACTTTGTGTTGGTTGTTATAGTCCTTGATAGGCGTGTTTTTACTTGTTGTCATGTGACCATTTTTTCACGGACAGAGAAAGAGAGAGCGCATTTTACCGTTTAAATACTTTGCTAGTAGGTAACTCGTGCTATAGCACGTGAGGTTATTGTTCTTTGTGTACACTTACGTTGTTATGGTTTTCCTTGAGTGTTAAGTATGTTTTACTTGTAATTATGGAAATATTTTTCCACAGACACAAAGAGACAGACTTTTCTTTTATAGAGTTTAATAATTTTATCAATGTTCTGGGAGATTTTTCCGATAAAAAAACCCTAAACAACTGGCCTTTCGTGTAGATCGCGTTCTGTCGGCGATATACACAACAATATATAATGTATACACACAATCTAATATTAATACTTCTACAATAAAAATAAACAGATTACATTAAAACTGCACTGTTTTTTATTTAACTTATTGACTACATTGTTTGTTTGTTTTTGTTTATTTTTGCAAATTGGAACACAATACAGTTAACGAGTGTATGTTCAAAATACAGAACGTTATACAGAAGGGTCTGTTCCTCGCAATCCACGCGTAAATTAAATTCTCATATATTGAAGTTCTCATGAAGTGGCAAAACTGCAGCGTCCACCTAGAATGTTTATACGGGAGAATATTTTATCGCATATTCCTGTGATCGCATAGAACTCACTTAAATTCAAAACATCCTGTATTACTTGTGAGTTTGTAAGTATGTACATATCAGTATAACTTCACCGTAAGTTTATTTTTTTTAATAACAAGTTGGCATATTTCAATTTGTTTGGTACAGAAAAATCAAATAGGATGCGAGAGTACCCATTACCTGAAGAAAAAAAAAGGTGGAAGTTGTGAAAGTATTTATGCTATATGTTTTTAATTAGCGAACAAGTAAGTTAATCGAAATTGCTACCGTTAAAATCACGCTTCTTCTCATGTTGAACATTTTCCACGCTGAGATTCCAATATCTGAATTGATGAGACATGTAGTGAATAGTAAAATATCAATAACAGACTGAACAGTTCTGTATTCCTATATAAAAGTACACTATATTTATAATAATTTGATTTAATAAAGTTATAATAATTTTTTTGCAAATATAAATTACTTCCGCAGTCGTGGACAGCGTCGTTTGGAAAATTGTTTTCTTCAGTTCGTTTGCCTAAAAAAAGTAAATAAAATGAATACAATACTCTTCAAATTCTTCATTTGCAAAATAACGATTTATTAATATTTTATTTTATTTTATTTTATTAGTGAATATTAGCGTTACACAAATTTGTCGCTAGATGGCATACATGGATAATACTCAATACCTCGACATATTGATATTGGTGGCATTAGATGGATAAATTGATACAACATTTGTTATGATGTATGCTTAAGACTTTGGTTTACCTTTATTGATAACTATCAACTCTGATTATAACACAGCAATGATTCCACTTAAGCCGTTGAGAAACATTCGCGTTTATTATTTATTTCTATAGTATACTGACCTGTACTAAAAATGGTTAAAAATTTATATGTGACTTTTATTTGGCTAAACTTTCTAAATTTATTTGAAAAGTAATTTTACTAATACGTTAAAATAATCTAAGGGTGTCATATACCGAGGGGTGGGGGTACAAAAATTTATGTCTTTTTTAAAATGTGATTATCTCCTGAAAGGTTTGAGCTACATGGTTAACAAAAAACTAAAATAAAGCTCATTTTGTGCTCTTTCTCAAACTGTATGAGTTGTGTTTTTACTTTCATTTGGAGATGAGTAATGGTCGTTTGAACGAAACATACTCCCCAAAATAGTTGTCAAAATGCAGCTTTTATTTCTGGAAGTACCTTGAAGCCAGCTACTGAGGATTGTTTACGTATTGATTAGTAACGGCAACTTTTTTGGGGATTTTTTAAAGGCAAACCCCACTCATTTTATTTCCTCTCCTTTTCAAATGACTCATCTCCAAATGACTATAGAAACATAAACTCATACATTTTCAGAAAGCACATGAAATTAACTTTATTTATTCGACCACTTACATCAAACCATTAAGAAATATTCACATTTTAAAACAGAGAAAAAATGTTTGGTCCACCCGGTAGGCTATAATATGTGGGTTTTTTTTTTACAATGCAAATTTGAATAAGTTTAAAATTTCAAATTTCAAACGGTTTGAATAAGTTTTCACAGGGCATAGCCACCTACAGCTTTTCATCATAACACAGCACATTGTTACAGCTTCGTACGGCTTCACAACATAACACCGCAAATAGCTTTAGCTTCTCCTGGCTTTTTAGCATGACACACCGCATTGCTACAAGTTTTGAAGGTTTTCCAGCTTAACACCAACACTTTGTAGGAAACGGGACGCAGCGCCGGACACCTTAGCTTTAGTAATTTTTCTGAAAAAGTCGTCACATCTAGGCAAAAATTGAAAATTGGGAACGGAAAAACATACTTTTTTTATCAAAAAAAAATTATTTCTACTCTAAACAAGGAATTTCTTACAAAAAAAAAGTTTTTTGTAACCTATGTTTTCTCACAATAGGCGACCTTGGCAGGTAGCGCCGGACAATATTTTCACAGTAAAGTTTGTGTGAAAGTAATTTTATTTAAAAGACTCCAACGAACTAAGGGAATTGCACTTATTAAGCTGTGCATTTTTTTTACTTTAGATTTTAAAATAAGCAGCTGAAACATCGTGGAATCGACTGTATATTCTCCAATCGGAATTTTGAATGTCTCTATTTTTTTATGAAACCTTAAAAAAAGTCACCAAGAGTAGATGATTTGTCAAAAAATGCAGAATTTTAAATTTTTTCGATCTGACGCAACATCACGCAATCAATTAAACTACACATTTATGACTTAGACATTGGCTTTCAAATTAGATAAGTTGCTTACGTTATCTAGTGTAGAAAGTGAGACATAGCGATGTCCGAGGCTACCCGCTGTCAGTGGCTACCTGTCTTTCCCCTACAGTTAACTGAAGAACTGACAAAGGACGAGGGTTCACTGTGGGTATCACTGGTTTTTGTTTCTTTAGGTTAATATTATAAATAACTGGTTGTTTAATTCGATGCATGCTTAAAAGTGATCTTTAACTCCAAGTCCAATTGTGTGGACTTTCTAACCTATGCGAGGGATTTTAGTTTTATTTTTTGACTTACCTCTGTACACACTGACGTGGAACTGTTAAACAAAATGTAAAACACCAAAACATCTCGGATCGTTGACGCAACGTAACTGGCGAAATTCAACGCTTGAAATTTTCTGACGTGATAGTGAAAGTCTTTCAAGTTGAGACACATGTAAACGACGAGCGTCACAACCCATAGAAACACCAAAAAGGAGTAGTTTTCGTTTTGCTGGTCAACTTTGGCACACGTTATTCGATACTCTGTACGAATTTGAACTACGTTTCGTTTAAGAAGGAATAATTTTTCTCGGATTATCTTGAATCGAATGCTAAGCAACTTGAACCAAAATGCGCAATTGATGATGATGACAGAAAAAGTGTTAAAGGACACGACTTTTCCCAAGAAGTACAGACCGAAAAGCAGAACGAAGCCCACGTAATTGGATTGTTTGGTTGGAAACTGGTAAACGTCGCTCACCATGATGACGCCCACTTGAGAATCGTCGTAAATAAAATTGAGATAAAGAAACATAACACTGATTCCATTAAGTGTCAAGACGACGAAAATATAAAACCACGTTTGTTTTACCAAACATACGATATGACAATAACGATTTTGATGGACGTAGTAACAACTCTTCAGATCCCGTTGAAGCTTTTGTATTTTCACCCGGTTTAATAATATTATGAAGACTGTCACCAGAGTCACCACTCTATACAAGGATTCGGCGAAACCGTACACTATGACATTGACCGCTTTGAAACGCACGATCATGTTTGTCGACACCATCAACTGATGAATCACCAACAAAACGTGTAGTAAAAGACATAAACACATACGTGTGGGACTGGACGACAAATCGAGTCCATGGATATTCATCAACGTGTTGAGGACTTTCAACACCTTGTGAAGTTGTGGAGTCGTTTTCTTTATCAATTCCCGATTCCTCCAAAACATTTTTCTTTTCTCGATGTCTTTGGCAGAAAAGTTTGCAAATCAGTTCTTTAAAACATTATTTATTCGAAGAAAACTTTGTTAAAAAATCATCAAATTTGTCATTTGTCACCAAGTCATTCTTGTCAGCCATCCTTTCATTGTCATCACATCTACAGTATATGACTTAGGCATTATTATGGAAAATATTTTTCAAAGCTTTTAACTAATTAAGTTGTTGTTTCAATTTATGTACCGTTATCTCCCATCGACCAGTCACTTTAAAAACAAAAGTTGGCGTGTTAAACTGACTTCCGAATGGATACATCACTTGATTAATATGTTTATGTTTTTACACTTTACCGATTACTTCCAGTAATGTTTGATTAGCTACTTAAAGTAAACTTTATTTTGATTAGATAATGAACATTTATTTTTCACTTTTAATTTTGTTTATGAATTGTTAATACATTAGAGTTCCAATTATCTGCATAAATAAGAATGAAAAACAAAACAAGCAGTCAAACGTCAGATAAAACAAAAAAATACCGATAAGCAAAACATACCAGAGACAATCGGTCGGATAAGACAGAGTATCAAATAATCAAAACCCTTGCTGTTTAGTATAATGTCACTAATGTTTTTAATTTGATTGGTACAGGATAATGCAGTACGTGGCCAGGGTTCCGATCACCTGTAACAGGGAGATGACCAAATCAAACTCAGGTCAATTTCATTTCTAATCTATTTATTGATTAGTGGTTAATTTTATATTTACCGATAAGATTAAATTGGGTCTCATGTTAAACAGTCCCCAAGCGGATATGGCAATGTCCGAATTGGTGATCTGGATACCGAATAAAACCGTTTCAAATGCTGGTTTCAGATTCTGATAATCTATCTATAAAGTTTTTAAAATCGGTGATACATAAATAAAACATAATCCATAAATAATACATAAATTTATAAAAAATAATTGGCATGGGAATTGATACAATTTGAGACGGTACCTCAAAGTTTATTGATAAACTGTGTTCTGTCAGGAACTCGGTAAATTTGGTAGCCTAATAAAAATATTTAATTGCCAGTGAATGTTATTATAGATTGCGTCCGAGACACTGTGCAGGGCGAGTCAAAAATATGTTACCACTTATATTAAATGAAGGACTTGGTGTAAAAGGGTGCTAACATTTTAACAATTTCGAGAAAAACGGGTTTAGAGATTTGAACTTGCCTTGCTGTCTATGAGCTTTTTCTTGCACTAATATTTTTGCACATATTGTTGTTTTGCTGAAAATTATACGACAAGAAGGTAAAATAGTTCCTACAAATTTGAAAATATTTGTAGGTAATTTTGACAAAAATGTTACTTAGTAACATCCTTTTACATCAGGTTCTTTCAATATAAACCAAGGGTGTTAAGTAACATTTTTGTCTATAAGACAAAAATGTTACTTAACACCCTTTTAAACAGGCTCTTCAAATATAAACACATATCAGTCTTCTATAAGTGGTAACATCTATTAACTCTCTCTATAATAAAGCTTATCGAATATCCATCAAATGTTACTTACCTTATTATATACTGACGCTGAACTTGCAAATAAAAAGTTAAACACTATTACATCTCGAATGGTACCAGTGACGTAACGAACAAATATTAATGGCTGAAATGCTTCTATTTGGTGCTGGATGTCTTTCAAATTGAGACACATGTAAACGACGAGTGTGGTCAACCACAGGAACACCAAGAACGAGTAACACACGTTGAGATGGTTCACTTTTTTAATCAATACTTTGTAATCTCGTCGCAGATTTACCAAACTTACATCTCTCGTTCTAACGATTCTCTCTTTAGTGATGTCAAATAATTCGCTCAACAAGTTGAACGCTAACCCCATGTTACCGAGAACGATGCAAAACGTGTTCACAGTCAACAGTTTTCCCAGAAAGAAAAGTGCAAACAGAAACATGTGCAAGAAATAATTTTCACTTTTCGATGGAAATTTGAAAATATTGTTAGCCACTTCGTCTCCCATTTTGGAATTATCGAAATACATCGCCAAGCAATCGCAAGTTATTCCCACGCAGTTGAGTGCCAAAGCACTCGTTATGTAAAGCCACGTGGATCTGGTCGTTTTGGCAAGACGATAGTTTATGTTGGAATAGGAACCCGTAAGTTCCGATTGTATCCTTTGGATCATGTTTTGCTTGTGGAAGATTATGACGAGCGTTAGTAAGGTCACCAGTTTATACAAAATGTCAGCAATTGCAAAGGCAAATTTTGTTATGGAAAAGTCCCCTTGTACAAAGTTGTAAGAAACCATCAACTGATGACTGACTATTGAAATATGAAGGAAAATGTAAAACATGGCACACTTGGAAGAAGTCGTTGCAGTTAAGTCTACACCATGTAGTTTAAGTAAAATGTTATATCCTTTGTTGAGATGATCCATGTAACTGCGAGTTGGTGGTGGTTGTACATACCCCAACTGATGGATTACTCGAATGTGTTTTGCATTTTCCATTTTGTAGGTTATAGGTTGTCCACCTTACTTTGATTGTACGAATGTATCATTGTAAGACTGCTGAATCATTTTATATCATCGTTCATCATTGTATACCTTTGTGTCTGTTGCTTGGTAGCCAAGTATATCATTCTTTGCGGTTTTAAAACGAAAACATGTACGTTTGAAATCAATACACGTTAATAGATGATAATTAAGGTTCGTCATGTTTGCTGAGCTGAAAAGTAGGACGACAGGAAATTTCTTGTCTTGATCTATTTGTTGACCTTTACATAATGTAGCAACTGTCACTAATAAATCATGCTTTCCATAAAATTTAACATGGCGTAGCAACTTATACTGTATGTTGTCTTCGTATGGATTTTTGTACATATAAAAAAATATTTAATATTTATAATACAGTAATCCCTCGTTATTCGTGATTACCAAAACTGTGATTAGCAAGACTGTCATATAATCTTATGCATATTAGACTAAGTTTCATATATGCATAAGCAGTACATGTTTATGTTATTAGTTTTATTTGCAATCCAAGAAATCATAAAATGAAAAAGGGATACAGGTGAACATGATAAAATTACAGTTTTTAAGAAAAAATGACATAACGGCGTAAAATTTTATCTGAGTAATGAAATAAGTAAGAGTACATGAAATAAGGCGAAATGTTACCCGCAATGTATGGAATCTAGGCATTATTATAGAATGCCAAGTTTTGTTTAAGCAATGCATGAAATTAGCATTGGAATAGTTACGTTAAGCAAGATTTTAAGTTAGTTTTAATCTAGACCTAATTTTGGACTTTATTTTTCTTTAGAGAAAATATTTTCAATTAACCTAAATAGTATTATACACTATACAGGATGTTATTTCATACTTTGCCAAAATAGACTTGGCTCTCCTGGCTTTTCTTGAAATGCTTGGAATCTATACATTGCCAGCAACATACGCACATACGAACTCGCATACACACAAATATATGGGGTTATTTTTTGTCTACAAATGTTTGCAGTAATAACTAAGTTATCACGGATAAGAACTGCAGTATACAGTAAACTACAAACTAACGTAGATTGTATTCAAGACGTTTAAAATATTGATCAAGTTGGTTGTTCAGAAGGCTCTTTGTTGGTTGTCAACTAAATTGAATTGAAACAGAATAATTTTATTAGAGCATGTGTAGATGAATAATTTAACACGGCTCAGAAAGGCGGTCTTGAAAATATTGGCACAAGAACTCATTAGACGTTTATTAATGTTTTATTGCATTTACGAAAATAAGGTTTAACTGCGCATATTACATTTTAATGATACACTGAAACGAAAACTAAACGGCATGTTTGATAAGTGCTTAATTAATGTGCTATTGTACTTTTAACGTGTCAATTTTGCTTGTCTCTTCACAGAGGACGGGTTAAACGTTAGTTTATATGCGTAAGTTAGCACCAAAATCGCGAATGTATGAAGCCGATCGCGAGTGTTGAGCGCATGTACAATTAGGAAATCGTGAAAATGTAAATCTTGTGTGTTTTTTGTGTATAGATTTTTGTGACATTTGGTATTGACAATCGGTACAAAGGAAAATCTTGTTTTATGCGAGTTTTTTATGTGCTAATTCTCGACTGAGATTTGTTGATTATCATCAACGTTTCAATGATTTGCATATTTTTTAAATCACCTAAACGAACATGAAAGTTTAACCTGTCATCATACCAAACTAAAATAAATGTTCGATTTTCGATTTATACGAGATTTCAGTAAAGAGTCGCATAAACCGTGGAGACTCATACTTACACAGTTGAAATATATGTCTATTAAAAAATGTTTATTTGCAAAGTTTGAAAGACGTACAAGTTCGTTCAACTAGCTGAAAACCTGTCACTTTGGTGAAGATACTGATGGAAATATTTTGTATAACATATCATAACAACCACTTTAAGTGACATAAATTCTGTTTAGCAAACGTTCGTACGTTGAGATAATAATTGACGTTTCGCTCATTAAAAAAAATGTATTCACTTCGCCAACACGAAATTTGGTTCAAGTTCTCAATGTTGTACGGTGTTAAAGAAATAAATAAATTCTCAACTACAACAACGTCAAAGTTTGAACAACAAGGGGTTGTTGAAGCAATGATTTCCTGTCAAGTTCTTGGAAGGGGCGATAAGAGCAATGTCGTGTAATCCAAAACGGAATGATGGTGCACAAATATTTTTCCTTTTTTTTTACTTAAAACGATGGTTTTCGAAAACATGCCATTGCCAATTTTGCACAGTTGCGAGATTTTACTCAGCACTTGTTGTTGTTGTTGTTGTTGTTTGTGAACAAATTGGCACTAGAGAAGCTGTAATTGATCGCAACACAAGTTGTTGAGAGTTCAACGAAGGTGACTTAAGTAAGATGCTTTGGTTTCTACTTCCACCACTCGCCCCGTTCGAAATTAGATGGAACGGAAGGGAGGGTGTTGGAAAGGCTTGTCTGCCATTAACAATTGCTGCCTCGGCTGTGAATAAATAATGGGAGGTCTGGCAGGTATTGATTTCACGATAAACGTTTATTAGCTACCACTTGACAGTCTCCTCGCCTTTCTAACTTGATTGAAGCCGAAGATTGGAAAACATGACCAATCCATTTGCAACTACAACATTCCCCTATTTTACTACAATATTTATTTATTTTATTTTTTCGGGGGCGTGATTTTGTTTTCGAACGTGTTTAGACTTTTATTCCGAACTCATCAAACTCGAACACGTGGTTTACTCCGCGTAAAATGTGAAGTGATGTGAATATAAACTGGGATTACTGTAACTAACTTTTGAAGTCAGAGTGTTTTAAAATGAGTTATAATAATCTGTTTCATTTTTTTCTCAGCTTTTGTTGTTGTTGTTTAAAATGAGAGAAGTTGTTTCAGGTTGTCAGAATGTTTTGTTGCAAATGAGCTTAATTATATCACGAAGGGTTTTAAACGTTAGGCGAGAGAAGGTTTCTGCTCCTTGTTTAATTGAAAATTTAATTAACATTTTCAGCGTTAAGAGAGATACATGTATACATGTAAAAAAAAGAAAGAGATTCGTTTAATTTAGTTAGTACATATTCCCCGAAGATGATTTCAAGACGACGACGATGATGATGTTGGTGAATTTTATTTTTTCGGTTTCAGTTGTATAATTGTGTTATGTTATTAATTTTGTTGATTAACTGACTATTGTTTTACTAGAATTAATATTTTTTTTTTAATATGTTTGAATATCTGACTTTAATTAATCGAAAACTTGTCTCGCTTGAACTTTAGAATTGGCAAACAGACATACATAAGCTCATATGTAGGCTATATAGATATATAAGTACTGTATACGTGACATTGTAAAAAGTAATATGCCTAGATATTTCATGGAATGGCTAGCATTTTTGGCAAAGTGTGAAACAACATCTTGTATACAATTGTTTAGGTTAGTTAAGGTTAGTTTACGTTAACATTTTTACTAAAACAATTCAGTTTAAATTTAGGTCTAAATTTTAAACTAACCTAAGCTCTTTTTTTAACTAATTATTTTAATGTTAATTTTAAATCAGGCTTGACATTCTATTGAATGCCGGGATTCTATACATTGCAGTAACATGGATATTTATTTAACGTTCAGTCACTTTTGCACTACCGTACAAAATCGCATAATAGCGAATCGTTTACAGCGATCGTCTTGGAGTTTTCTTTTGGCGCCTAATTGCGAACTCACACATAAACTTTTGTTTCATTGTACAGCATAGTCACTTAAAAGTTTTGTATATTTTATACAAGTTGTGTCGAACAAAATGGAGATCAAACGAAAGTGAAATTATTAATTCTAAAATTTAATACTTGTTTACTATATTATACACAACACCCTTTTGTTAAGTCGATTGGGTCTAATGAGTAACTGTACGAAATTTAGTCATGAAGATCCAAGGTTTTAAGAATGCATATCGAATCAACAGACAAACTTCATCTTTTGTTACAGTTGATAGAGAAGATTATTGTTCAACTTAACAGCCTAGAACGACTTGTTTACCAAAAATTTGGAACAAAAAAAAACCAACTTCACCAAATTAGGACAATATAACGATAATTAAGTGTTAAAAAATTCATTAATCATTTTTTTTGTGTATGATTAATAATGGATCATAATTTTCTGCCATTTTAATCACATTTACCTTTTCACGTTAGGCGGCAAATGTCAAACGAGTAAAAACAAAGTAAAAAAAAACACTTTTACTTTTCATTGGATTTCCATTTTTTCCTTCCTTTTATTTCTCACTTTAGTAAAAAAAAAATGTGTTATATATTTTTTTACTTGCATCCGCAAATGATGACTTTTATACCCAGCACCATCGATCCCTTAGTTGGGACTTTTTTTTAACTTTCCTTTTTCCTTTTATCAAATTTGCATTTAGAGTATAGAAGTTGAAAGGTTCGGTGCGAACTTTAATCTAATCGGGTGTCAGATGAGGAAAAATGAGAGTAAAAGCTAAGCATTTGGCTGCTATTGAAACCTCATTTGCAACACTCGGGGCCAATTTTCCTCGGCTAGGATCCATCAAGAAAATGCCTTCAACTTTACCCTCTCTTCCCTGAGGGCAAGAGATTGAACCCCTTCTATCACTTGTTTTAATACGCTCCCTTAACCCCTTATCTAACTTTGGTTTGCAGGTAAAAATTTGGAACGGGGATTTTTTTGTTCTTTTATTGGAGTCTCACGTCGGGTTGAAAAGAGCAAAGTTTGCTGACTTTGCTCTTTTGCTCGAGTGCAAATTACGCTTTTACTATAACGTCAGTAATGAAACACGTCAAGAAAGTTATCTGTATATTATGTACGTAATAGATACAGGAAATTTTTTTTCACGTATATTATTTAATTGAAATAACTCAAATATTAAAAATGAAATTATACTACAGAGTGTTTGTGTGGGATGTACTGTACCACTTTTCAATTGGGTATAACTTGTTGGCCGAGATAGTATGTAAAACACAAATGCTTTCGAATGGTGCGTGAAATATAGAAATTTTTATTTTATTTTTGCAGATGGCGTCGTTGTTGTGGCCCCGAAAGGCTTTAACGACTGTTTCCGGGTTTTTCGACTTTTTCTTTAACTCGGGTTAGCTCACTTAAGTTCGCAACGCAACATGAGGATTCACTCAGTGCTGCATACAGCAGTTTCGAACTTTCGTTTTTGCACTATACTTCTCAGGATAGCGGACACTTTTAACACATGATCTGACGGTAAGTAATTTAATTCTCTCATTGTTACACTATCATTCACACATGGCTACGTCAATGTTTATTTATTAAGTCGATCGAGCCATTTTACAGTAGAACCTCCAAGATGGGTCTCTGGAGACTTTAATTTCTGTATTTTTTTTTAAAAAGCAATAAAAATTTCTTTTCTTTTTTTTATTACATTGTTAATTATACTCCATTTCACATTAGCTGACACGGAATTGCTGGCACAATTATGAGGAAGCTAAATGAATCAGCCAATGGTTGACGAGCGTACCTCTC
>JAQIWH010005056.1:0-15460 GCA_034695005.1 Cryptops parisi
AAAACCATCAACGCAAAATAACCAATTACTCAAACGAGTAATTACCATTTTCACTGTTTGTTTTTTTGTAGTAGGTATGTATATATATATTTTTTTTTCCCTCGTCTTATCTTTATTGAAATGTCACGATTTCGTTCTCAAGGTGGGGTTGGGAGAGCAATGGAACTAGTCAATGATATAAAGTAGAATAAGCTCGTAATATATTTCAGTAATAGAACATTGTCATAGTTTATTGTCATTATTATTATTATTATTATCGTGGTCGAACTTGGCCCCCATCTCTCTAGTTTAGTTTAGTTTTAGTTGAATTTTGTTTTTTTGTTTTTTTTAAATTAATGAATTTTTAACCCGTTCAGCCCGAGGCTCCTGACGTGTTGTCGCAGTCGAGTGCGGGGGCGATGCCATCGATCGTGTCATTGGTCGACGACCGTTCTTCGATCTCATTTTCCTCCAATAAGGGAACGCCTAAAAATAATAATAATCACGTGATTAGATAAAGTGACAATTCTAACGAGCTGGTTAATAAAAAAATGAGTGCGAGTGCGACGTTATTATAATTCATATTTTAGCTGAGTGAGCGAGCTGGACATTGAACGTAGACTTTCATCTATAGACAGTCGTTTATGAGAATAAACTGCATAGTCCAATCTATGCATAAATTCTTCGCATAAATAAAAAACCGCACAAGTCCACTGTAAAAAAATCGCATACCTGGTAATATAAATAAATAAATAAATCGAAAATTGCAGAAATGAAAAATTGAGTGACTCGCATCAAATCAAATATCGAATTACTCAACGATCGCATAAATCGAATCGTGCAGAACAGAGCCGTGCCGAGCCATTCTGGAACCTGAGGCAAAAATTGAAAATTTCGCATGTCAATACACCAAAAATGGATTTTTTGCATTTTACATGTGTAAATAACATGCTGCATCTGTTTATGGCAGTATTTAAAGACAAACACAAAGAGTATGTTAAAAAGATAGGTCTATTTATGCGAATTAAAACCTATGCAATCTCCGAGTAATTTCGATATTCAATTTATGGGTGTCGTGAGTAATTCCATTTTTTATTTCTGCACGTTTCGATTTATTTATTTATTTATTTATTTATTTTTTAATTTACGTCCCATAAAGACAATACAAGAAATACTACAAAAATAATACAAAAATACACAGATTTTGTTAAATAAGGAAATTATTTCCTTGAATAATATATATACGTAATAATTTTTTTAAAGTGAAAACAGTCTATCAAACAAGTCTCTTGATTACACACATAATCAAACAAGTCTCTTGATTATGTAGGCCTATGCGAATTTATTCACATTGGACGAAATGCAGCTTTTGATTCATGTGAAGGACTTGTGCGGCTCTCGTTTTTTGCGTTTTTCGTACATTAGACTAGACAGTATAATAGTCTCATAAACGACTGTAGATGGCAGTATACGTTCAATTCCCAGCACGCTCGCTCGCTCACTCACAAACTCACTGACAAATGAAGCTAATACAGTATAAAGATTTCCTCAATTTGGGGGGATATTACAAGTTTTAAAACAGTGTAACTATCAATCAATCATATCAGTGTTCACTTAATTGTCATTAGTGGGTGTGACGCCATTACCCCGGTTATGACGTCATACCCAACCTCGGGTTTGAAAAACGCTGTTAATTTGTTGAGATTATTACGTAGATAGGCAATTCAGATTCATACAAGACGATGATTTATGTTCCACAACTACTGTTTATCACCTACGGCTACTACTACTACTACTAACTAGTATATTTACTGATCACGAAATACATTTTAAAAAAATATACATATTACACGTACAAACCAACCCGTTTTAAAAATTCTTTTTCATCATCGTTTCTTTCATTCAATCCACCAGTTTGAGTTTATCACGATTTTAGTTGTTTGATTTTTTTATTTAATTCCAATTAAAGCTCTTTTATTGTAAGCCTATCTTGTAGACCAACGCGTCTAGTTGGTCATTCGTATTAGAAAAAGGTATGACACGCCAAAGAGATGAGTGGGTTCGTTCTCTTTCTTACGAGTGAGGTAACGGATGTTGTTGACCAGTCACAATTAATCAATCACTGCAAGGACGAATGAAGGAGAAAGAAAGGAAAGGGGGAAGAAAGGGGAAAACGCATAAAAAAGTTGGTTGTCATCAATCTTTTCCTTGATGAAGGATGCGAGAAAATTGGAGCACACAACAGCCTTTGAAATTCTCCCCCCCCCCCGTCTTTTTATTCACAAAAAAAACAAAATATATAAAAGAGAGAGAGAGAGGTACAGTCTATTTAAAACAGAAAAAAAAACGTGTTTCCAAAATGTAACTATTTTGTTCTTTTCAATGAATTTAGAAGACTGCTATACAATAGCCCTAATGGTCAATAACATTTGTCATCGTAATAATAATGTTACCAGTTCTTGAAGTAGTGTAACATTTATTTGTTTTGAGCACGATCAACATCCTGTTTCATAAATAGTAACATTCCAGGTTTCGGAACTCTTCCGTCACTTGACAAGGATGGATGCCTGTGTGTTTTTTTTTCTATGCTATAATCTCTTTTGAGAAGGATTAGTTTCGAGTGGCAGAAGCTATTATAAGTTTAGCAAGATGGAAGTTTGACACGTGTAATAGATGTTTGACCAATGAAGTTTAATTGGATCGGGACGAATTGAATCTTTTAATGTAAACACTTCAAATCACACCATTGGTGTGGTCCTGTCAGTGACTTGATTTTATTTTTTTTTGACAAATGTCTTAAGATTGTACGCGTTATGTTAGCTTCACTTGTGAGTGAGTTTGTGATTAACTG
This sequence comes from Cryptops parisi, assembly GCA_034695005.1. Taxonomy (NCBI): domain Eukaryota; kingdom Metazoa; phylum Arthropoda; class Chilopoda; order Scolopendromorpha; family Cryptopidae; genus Cryptops; species Cryptops parisi. The sequence continues at coordinate 2,831 of JAQIWH010005056.1, forward strand.
TGAGCTGAACGTATACTGACATGTACAGGACGTTTATAATATAATGTATGTACACTCCAACGGACCAAAAATCGCATAAAGTGAGAACTGCATAAATCGAATCGAAAATTGCAGAAATAGAAAATAGTGAATTTCTCAAAACTCGCTGTACCGGTATAGTCCAATGTACCCCAAAACTCCTCGCATAAAGTGAGAACCGCATAAATCGAAAACTGCATGAGTCCAATGTAAAAAAAAATTGGCAAATAAATCGAATCGAAAATCGCAGAACTCGAAAATGAAATTTTTGAAAACCTGCATAAATCGAAAATCCTAATTATGCCGAATCTCATGGCTTATTGTACAAAAATATTAAAATATTCCGGGATTAGATTTTTTTTAATGGCAAATTTTTGATTGTACAATCTATATATACTGTGTCGGCAGTAATTTTATTTTCAAGAACGATAAAAAGGTCACAAGTTTATTATAATGGACAAAAATTAGCGTGTCTTCTCACGTAATTAGGTTAACATGATGTGTGGGAACAGCCGTTTTAACATTTTAATCCATATCTCGTTGGAAACGGCTACTCGTATTTAACGTCGTTTCCTCGTTTACAAGGCAATGATAACCATTTTTTACAATTTTATTTATTTTTATTTATTTATTTATTTTTAGAAAACGTGTTCAACAGTAATAAGCTTAATTTCAAAAAGTTAGTAAAATTAAGATGAAATGTTGCAGGTATCTTTAGGAACCCGGATGAGAGTTGAAGATTAGCTTTGTCGTCAGGTTTTGACTAACGATAGTTTTGTAACTCGTTTTGCACTAAGTTGACATTACTTAGATTCTTGTAAAAAAAATTGTTGTATAATCCTTGCCTAATACGGATTCACACGACACGTATTTGGTATAACACATTTTTTAAAACTAAACCTAATAAATTCTCTTACCGTAATAACGCCATTTTTTACTGCAAATTTTCATCTTGGAACATGTTTGTTTTTCCGACCGAATACAAAATTTTTTGTCATTACACGTAAATTATTTGTTGTTTTTTTATATGATGGATGGGAAACATTTTAAAACTGAAGCCTCGTTACAGCGATTTTTTATACTATTTATATCAGCTTTATTTGTGAGTGAGTTAGTTTGTGAGTTGACTTTGTGAGAGTGATCTACCTGGAAATTGAACGTATACTGCGACCTACAGTCTTTTGTGAGAATATAGTCCAATGTACCACAAAACGTGTAAAACGAGAACCGCATAAGCCCTTTATAAAGGACTTATAGCGATCCTAAACCGCATTAAGTCCAATGTAAAAAAAAAAATTGTCGCATAAAATCTGCATATGACAGTATATAAAGAGTATGCTAAAAAAAGCATTCTTGTTTTTCCGTAACAAATGTTACTTGGTGACAATTTACATTGTGTTGCTTATAACTGAAGTTGTAACGTGTGGCATTAAATTCTTATGAATACGTGAACCTCATTCTGCCGTCTGTAAATTATTCCTCGTTTAACATTTTTAAAGGAGTATATTTCATAGCAGCGTTGAACAAGGATTTGCGGTATTTCTTAGTTGTTGAAAAGATGGCGAATGCGATCGACAGGATTCGCGCGCTGCTCACCTGCTCGTAGAGAGTCATATATTAAACCGGAAAGGGAAGTGCGAGTTGGTTTCGACTTTTGCCTTTTCATCTAGCGCCTCCCTAGAGTGATGGGTCAGCAAGGAATGACCCACGACTATAAATATTTCTCACCACCAAAAAAAAAATAACCTGTGTACGTTTTCTCTTACATTTAGTTTACGTTATATTCCCTCCCTCTTTTTCTTTTTCGTTTCATCCCACCCACCAAGGCGTTGCACCCTGGTCGTAATTCGTACAGGGACAAGTCAGTGAAAACTTGCCGAAATTAAAATGAGTTGGAGGAAAAATAAAAAAAAGGCACTAGATGGGGTTATTGTGTTAACTATCGAATCACGTGGCTCTATTGTTGCAGGAATTCCTTATTGTCCTCATGGCGTCTGCCTCCTGCAGAGGAACCACGTGGTTCGATATAGCGGGAGACAGACGCCACGAGGATAGGAAGTTCCTGCAACAATGGTTTTTCTAACAATGGAACCACGTCGTTCGATAACCAAGTGATTCCATTGTTACAAAGTCATTTGTTGCAGGAATAATGTTTTATCCACGTGGCGTCTTTCTTGTTATATCGAACCACGTGGTTTCATTGCCAGAAAAGAGTTGCTGTAGGAATTCCTTGAAATCGTGCTGTCTGCGTCAAGTGAATGTGGAAGAACTTGAGACTATTGTGATTTTGTTATATGTTAATTATTCAATGTATATTTGTTATTTTTATAACGGTACTCTTTATATTAGCTTCATTTGCGAGTGAGCTGGGAATTGAACGTATACTGCCATCTACAGTCGTTTATGAAAATATACTGTAGCCAATAGTCCAATGTACCAAAAAAACGAATAAAACAAGAACCGCCAAAGTCCTTTGCATAAATAAATAAAAATCGCTTAAATCCAACGTAAAAAAAAATCGCATTTATAAATAAATAAACAAAAAAAAATTGCAGAAATCAAAAATAAAATTACCGGTACTGAAAGCTCGTATAAATCAAATATCGACTTTTACTCAACGATTGCTTCAATTTTAACTCGCATAAATCAAAACATGCAAAAAAAAAATGGAGGGTTTTTTGCATTATGAATGTACATACAATACCTATATGACAATATATAAACAGTATGCTTAAAAAGCATTTTTAATGTACCGGTTCTTGTTTAATGCTAGGAACGTTGAGTTATTTTGAAAGTGTTAAAAAAGGGGGTTCATGAAAAACTGGAAAGTCATGTTTTATTTTTTAAATTTTAGTCAGTGTGGTTGTTGAGAAGACTGTTGCAGTGGTCCAAATCTCTGTGAAGTTTTCCTTTTTTTTTTGTTCTTGAAAAAGCTTCTGGATGGGAAGCGAAACGTCGTAAAAATTGAAAGTTTAAGCTACCCGGAGTGGGAAATTAATCTTTTTCTCGTTTTGTTTTGGTTTTCAGTTCAATGTAAGTGGTGAGGGTACAGGATGTGTGCACACTATTTGTTGGTTATACATGTATTTGTTTTTGTTAGGCCTACTATTGTACTCAAAGTTGATTTCGTGAGTGACGATTTAACGCGTGCTGTTATAAGAGAACGTGCTGTTGATGACACGTATAGAGGTCACTATAGATCAGTCTAGGTTAAATTCCCACCGTTATTTTTTTGTTGATCTCGACCGTCAATGAACTAATTGGATGCTATGTACCAATAAAACATCGCCTACAAATGAGAAATGACCAACGCATTTCTGTAACGATTCGAAATATAATAATGAAACAAAGTTTACTCGGTGAGTTTAACACAAGTTATTTTTTTCTGTAAAGAAGTTGGTTCGTGCACTAATATTGATTTTTTTTTCAAAAAAAAAAATGAAATAAAATTCGATATCTAAGATGATTATCAGTTTTTTTTTCTAGTAATTTTCACGTAAAAACTTGAAAATTTATTATTCTTATTATTATCATTATAAAACGAGCAAACTTTTACACACACACAAAAAAAAAATGCATTTCATCATTCTTTACATCTCGATACGTAAAACGAACAAACCTTACAATCAACGTTTTTTTTAAAATATATTTTTCCAACCCCCACTTAATCTGTGATCATTTCCTTTATTTTTTACATGGGTGGTTTACTGGAAAAAGTTTTAAAACTTTTGATCGTTGGGCACCACCCTATTGAATTAAAAGGCAAGATGAAAATAAAAAAAAATATCCAATTTGCCAGCCTATAAGTTAGAATTAAACTCTAGGGTGTCTTACGTGGCCAACAAGAGCCAACTTCGTGATGATGAGTTTTTTGAAGTCAACAAGTATTAAGCCAGTTTTGTCAGTCCAATTTCCGCAGCCGAACTTTATGGAGAAAACAGCAGGGAGAGGTTGAAAATATTATTAAGAGTATCGGAGATAAGCGAGTCAATGAATAAGGTAATGAATGGCAATCACCCCTGACCTTGCCAACCATGAATAATACACTAGCCAAAGTTGCGTCTGCAATTGGATCTTCTTGTTTAAGAGGAAGAAAAAATCGACTGAGGAGAGATCGACTGTTTCTTAACTCGTAAAGATTCAAAAACTAATTCGGATGGCAGAAAAGTAAATTGTCGGTTGGGTCAGACACTCGGTCTATATTTTATGCAGAACAGGTGGCCATTGGGAAATTGAATCCTTATCGGTCGGTAGCATCGCAGATGGCCTATCACTGATAACGATTACTTTTATTTTATTTTTTTTTTTCAATTGAAGCATTTTTATATCTATTTCGTTTAGCTTTTAATTCATTGAAATTTAGATATCGATGCACACGAAAATCGATGTTTAAGTGAAACTCTAAAATGGAATTTCGTAACAGTATAAATTTAGGTAATTGATTTTCCGAAGCTTGCACGGTGGTAATTTAATTATGCTATTCACAACGTGTAACTATCAATTTGCGGTTAGAAGCAATATGCTGTTCAATTAGCGTTTTTTTCGCTCTATATAACGCCGTTTTTATTTAATGCCAAATGGCTGCAATACGTTTAAAAAGTCAAGCATACGCTTATAAGGTTGTACCAAAAAACCCCCGAAACTTCAAATATGTTTTTTTTTACTGGTGGGAGGGGCGAGAAAAACGTCTCATTACAAAATTTCCCAATCAACCAACCATTGTTGAAATGTTCATTCATGTTGTTTCCATAACAACCATCGTTGTTGTTGATTTCTCATAGCAACCATTGTTATTGATTTCTCATAGCAACCATTGTTGTTGTTGATTTCCCATAACAACTAACCATTGTTGAAATTTTCATTCTTGCTGTTTCCATAACAACCATTGTTGTTGTAGATTTCCCATATCCAACCAATCAGCGTTGAAAATGTTCAATTTTATGTTTTCTCAGCAACCACTGTTGATTTTTTCATAGCAACGCGATATGCAATAGTGTTATGTCTGGCTGGATGTGGTATTGAAATCACGCGATATAGTGGTTAGACATGTTGATGGAAATTTTTGAGATGGTAAAGGTTTCGGAGGTTAGTCTCATCGACTGGTTTTGCATAGGCGAAAAGCCCTTATGAATAATCTGAGTAGCCTATAAATTTTGAAACGGTTTCATAACTTGGTTTCGAGCATTGGTATCATAATAATGGCGTATTTCTTTTTAAATCGTGATGATATCCGTCGCTTTTAGGTGGAGAAAGAATGGTTTGTTATACGTGCGACTAGTACAAATAAATATAACGCTAGCAAATTACAAATACGCGAATGAATACAAAGAAGAAGAAGAAGCGATTGTATTTTGTATCCCTGTCTTTTTTGTTTGAATTTATTTTATAAAGACTCCCAAGACTACGAATCTTCCCATCCCCACCGACTTTTTGGAACCTCGTTTTCGACTATAAAATCTCCCTTAAAAGAAGAGACAGCGAAAGGTCACACGTGTCTCAGCAGGCGAGCAGGTGTGTATATTAAAAAAAAATGGAAAATGATGATGATGGTCCTTACGTGTTCACATTTAAAACAAAAATTGGTGTGGGTGGGAAAAATGAATGGAAGTGACCACCTACGATCGAGAGATAAATTACTTAACATCAACGCGAATTTGGAGCAAAAAGGGGTTAATCGAGTTTTTTTTTCTTCAACCAATTGGATCGTATATTTCTGTAATCCTCCGATGGTTGTTTTTTTTTCCTCATTCTTTACACTCGTTGATTAGTTAAAAGAAACTAACAACTACGTGTGTTGAAGTAAAAACGAGGTGTTAATGAAGCTTGATACCAATGTCTTCAACAACGAGTATGACATTGAATACATTTATCAGCTTCAATTAGTATTTTTCATCCGACTGCTAAACAAGTATAATAACCAGAAAGAATAAAACGTAGTGAGATATTTATATTAGAAAAATTATAACTACAGCTTTTTAAAGATCCATACATCAAAAAAAGGTAATTCATCAAGACTAGAAAAAAAAGGACGCAAAGTCCCCTTGTGTACATAAAGCAAGAAATGAGTTATGGAATCGTAATTCATTGGTTGGGAAACTAAAATCCTAATTCAGGAAGAGGTAAATGGCCACTTCTTGAAGTGATGAATAATGGAAAGCCAAGTTGAGGGGGGGGGGTAACGGTCTTAAAAACTCATGTTGGGGACAACCTTGTAACGTGTCACAACTGGTACAAACAGACACGTCTTGGACAAAAAGTTGACTTTTCGGTTTTTTGGCCTCTGTAGGATGAATTATTAAACGTGAATTATTAACGGCGACTAAAAACCCGACTTGTTGAGTAATGTTTCAACAAGTTGTGACCTTTTTTTCCTGCTCTTTTAATAAAAATAGTTTTAGTGATTTCAACAAAAATGACCAAGATGAGTCAATTAGACTTAGTCTTTTGGTCGTACCAACATGGCGATTTGTGATCCAGATTTTTGCACGTATTGGCTCGATTTTTCTTTTACGTCGTCGAAGAATAATTTTTTGTACTCTCTATAATTAGCTTCACTTGTGAGTTAGCTGGGAATTGAACGTATACTGTCATCTACAGTCGTTTATGAGAATATGTACTTTAAAGTCCAATGTACCAAAAAACGCATAATGGATTGTATAATTTTGATTGTGTCCCCATGGCACAAATAAATAAATAAATAAATTAATGTCAAACGAGAACCGCATAAATCAAAAACTGCATAAGCCCAATGAAAACAAAGTCGCATATATTACAATTATGTAATAAATAAATCTAAAATTGCAGAAATAAAAAATGGAATTGCTCAAAACACGCATAAATTGAATATCGAATATTTACTGAAAGACTGCATAAAATTTAATTCGCATAAATCGAAACATGCAGAAATCAAAAATGGATTCTTTGCATTATGTGTGTATATCTGTATTATGTTTAAGAAAATTTTTTAATGTACTTGGAATTATTTTTATATTTTTAATTTCTGCTTTAAAAAGTAGTATTTTACTTATTATTTACAAAATGGTTAAGATAATCAATTTGACTTTTGTCTTCGTGTTGAACCAATATGGCGATTTGTTATCAAGATTTGGCACGTATCCGCTTGACTTGTTTTTTTCTTTATACTATAATGAATTGACTATTTTTTTTGCTTCCTTTGCAATGTACAATTCCGATTAGTGGTAGGGACAGTAGTCATTTATTACTATAAAGCATCGAAATGTTATTAATTATGGTTCTTAAAGAGTTCACAATCATGCGAGTCACGTCGAACTGTTGTCATAAAAACGTTTCGGTTTCTTGTTAAAAACGAGTTGAGTGCACTTTACGTAATGAATATCTACAACGAACGTTCATTCTTGTTCTAACAGAATGTATAACAAAAATTTAAAAAAAAATTTAACCCATTCAAAAATTTTTTTGGTTACTATAATTTTGTTTTTTTTCGATAGCCATTTTCTTTGCGAAACTACTTCTTGCTAATTAAAACGTTAAATATTTTGCAACGAAACATGGTAGCTTTCAAAATTAACGACCTCCCCATCAGCATGAAAAATAAATGACGACATTTTCTCATGATCGTCTCGTATATCAGTTTTTAACGTTCATTAGCAAGCCATGTTTTGCTGTACACGAAATTTGCCTATATACACTTTCGAGGAATTTTTCATTTAAAACGACTATATTAAGGTTTATTATAAGAATAAATTGCACTCGATTTATTGTAATTAAGTGGGATGTTAAAAAAAAATGTCAATGAAAAAAAAAGCCGTCTTACCTTCTTGGTTTATTATCGAACAAGTGTCGAATGAAGCCAAACTACCGTTGATGGCTCGACTGGAAAGTGCGGTCTGTGAAATATTGGACGCGTTGGAACTTAAGGTGTCTAATGTGATGGTGGTGGAAACTTCGCTGTTGACACCTGTATCGGCTGAACCAATACTGTCAGCCACAGAAGCAGAATGGGATGTGGAGGACGACTGGCGTGTTGGACCACCACTGTCAAAAAAAAATTGTATCAATGACAATGATCTCAACGACTAAAACGTTGAGAAGACTGTAATACAGGCTCCTCTCGTTTATTCGACAGGTTAGCGACCAGCGAACTGACGACAAACCGGAAATCGTCGAAATGTAGAAATCAGTCTTTTTAACTTGCAAATGCATTTTTGATGCCAAAAAAAAAACATAACGCATTCAGTTGCAAATAGCTGAATAACACATTATGAATATACAAGAGAACAGTAAAATGAAAAAAATAATTGCGGAAAGTCGCATGGTGAGGTTCTATTTTCTGTTTGTTCATCGACATGAGCTACTGCATTGTAGTCGATTGAGAGATTTTAAATAAAATAAATAAAACACGGCAAAATAGATCGAAACAGCGGATCACGAAACGAATGTACGAGTTTTGATTATAATTGAAGGGCTGCGGGCATAACTGATAAGCCACACTTTTTAAAAAAAAAATGACATTTTTACATCAAACTGTCCCGCACTGTACTGTTTCTAGCTTGTTAATTTACCACTTTCTGGATTTTCCAAAAAATGGTAGCATACTATAGAGAATCATCTTGTTACTCAGTATGGTACTCCATGAAATTTCTCACACCAGAAAAACGGCTCTCCTAAACAATTACAAAAAATGTGGCTTATCATTATATTGCCCTTCAATTGTAAACATGATCGAAAAACGGGGGACGATTGTAGTTAACGGAGAAAGTCGCGGATTCGGACTTACTTGGAGGTTTCTGTGCTGCTTTCTCTGGTGGCACTGCTCAACCTGAATCTTCTGGTAGGAGGAAGGCTGGGTAACGTACCCCTGGTCCATCGACTACGATGAACCCCATTGAACGCTTCGAAAGGTGGTGGACCTTGTTGACGAATCGCTTCTTCGTAACTTGGGAGGACCACCTGCAACATCGTAAACCAGTTCTCTCGTCAATTGCTTAATTGCTAAACTGTTTATTTTTTTCCTCTGCTATTCGCCGAGTGTTGGAGAATGAACTGGAAGCGTCATCCATCAAATAAGAATTGTTGATAAATAAACGTCGAATCGATGGACCAACAGGACGTTTGTCTCACCTGTACGCCATCTGCAAACGCGATCAGTGCCACCCTGTCGGGGTCATGATGAGGTGGCAAATGTGTGGGCGACGTGCTGTCCGGTGATGGGGGTAATGGACGTCGAACGCTCCGATGATTGTGTCCTCGGAGTCGTTGTCGTCGTAAACAGCACTTTCGACGCTGGACCAAAACCAAGACTTGGATGACGAGCAAAGCGCCGATGATGCTTCCAGCTGTTGCCACCGACACTGTGATGAGATGGCTGTCACTCCAGTTGTAGTCCACGTTTCCTGATTCCGATTTCGCTTCTGGGTGATGTGTCCAGTCCGAGGAATCTATACCAAAAAATGAAAGAAATTTCCTCAGTGGAGCAGATTAGGGTTTGATGTAGGATTGCACGATTGTGCAAGTTCAGAGCGTTAATTGTTTTCCTGTTGAAAATCTACTTAGTAATTCTGTTCAGTCCGATGAAATCTGTACCGTACCAGAAAGAAAGATTCTCTCGATGGAACTGATTGGGGAATCTTCCGTAACTAAAGACTTGGTGCAAGTTCCACGTGTTAGAGTCTATCTTTGTCTGTGTTGAAAACCCATTAAGTGCTTTTGTCAGGTGGAGTTTGATAAATCGACCCGCCATTTTTAACTTCATTAGTTTATCGTTTCCATCGGAACATAGCTTTGATTGACTATCAATGAGCAAGAACGGTGTGTTTAATTACCTGACGAATTCGTGGGTCAGCCGTTTTATTAGGCTTAACAAATAGGTTGTCTTTAAGGGTCATTATGTTATACAACTACGTATCGCATTACTCGGAATGAACAGAGACGTGTAAAACGCAAAGGAAAGGGCCATCACGACGTCGTGATTATTATTCATCACGTTCAAAAGATAGGAATCAGTCAATTAAACTTATCCACCTGAAAAAGGATGACAGCGAGGTGAAGCGTTGATGATGCCATTACTATTAATCTTATTCATAACAAGTTTGCTCACTACTATCAGTTTCACGGTGTCAAAAAGCAACGACTATGCATTAAGGCGAATACTCTAAATGGTCTTAATGAATTATTTACTTATCGTCTTTGCTTCTCTATGACGATTAGACGTGTCCATGATTCATTCCGCCAACAGAATCGGCTTCTGTGTCGTAAAAATTCAGTGACATTGCCACGTTAACTAAACATCAGTGTACCAAAAGTATCTTATTTATTTTTTACAGTATGTCCACTCACTGTTTAGTAGTGACATAAATTATTTTTTTATTTGTTAGATTATGTCGAGCTGTTGGTGTCATGCAAAGAATGTTCATGAAAATTATTCTTGACGTGTTCGAGCCATTGGGTTCACAACAGCCAAATGTGAGTACAGTGCGTTTTGGTTTTTGTTGAAATTAACCAACGTTTATGACCAAATCAGCAAATTATTATGTACTCTAATATGTACATCATAAGTTTATGTAGGCTACATAAGGGCTTCCCTTTTGTATTCCGCTAATTCGATAGTTTCTACATGTATATTGAATATGTTCAGCGCTCGTCCTGTTCTCTCGGTGGCTTTCAGCATAATGCGTTCTGTGTGTATTGTATCTTTGTTTTAATACCGGATCGTTTTAGCTCTATTTCGCACAAAATATAGGCTGGTGCAAACTTGTTAATAGGTTTTACATGCATTCAAAAATATAAAAAAAAAGCAATGTTCCGCTTTTCGGTGGGGGTCTCGAACCTAACCAACGTATAATGAGGTCCTGCTGTACATGCATGAAACACTTATGCTGTCGAGGTGTAAAAAAAGCACATTGTGAATAGTTGCCTAATCTAAGTGAAAAGACTTTCTTGATTTTTTTGCTATTCTGATGGCAGTTTTTTTTTTCAAACTATGCGGATATCCGTGTTTACACATACTGTTCACGTCTGGGTCGTCATTGTTTCTCGTGTTGTTTTTTCTTCTTTCGCCCACCACCGGAGGGCCATTATGAAAGAGAGAGAGAGAGAGAAAAAAGGCCGAAAAACCGTTTTCATTGGACATAAATTTGGCACGTCGAGTGGTCCTTAGCTTAACAAAGACTTAAACTTTTTTGAAGGTTCATTCATTGGAGTTGATGACCGTAAAAAAAGTTTGAATGGAAAACGAGGGGGAAAGGGAGAAGAAGGCCAAACAACAAGCAATGGGTTTTTCGGCGACGGGTGAAACGCGGGGATTTTTATGCTGTTTGTTCTTGACAAGTTGGAAATAATGGCCAGTCTTTCATGTGTCAGAGAAATACAAATGAAGACGAAGAAGTAATTACGACTTCTCGCACACTCCCTCAAGTCAGTAAATATTGAAATTAATTTTAATGATGAAAGGCCTTTTGCGCCAAGAAATGCCAAATGAATTTGGTGAGAGCTGCTTTTCAACTTGAGAACGTCGTAGGAAACATTGACTTTTGCAGGAATTTGAATGGGCACGTGAAAGAGTTTGTTGGGTTACGATAGATTTTTCTCTCTCCTTGTTTGATGCTTTTCAATTACTCTTGGCATTAACTATTTTTGGTGGTTTTACCCATGATCATACTAATACAGTGGTTAACTACAGTATCCGATAAAAAAAATAAAAGAACAACAAAAACCTAGAATCTAGATCACCACGAATCAATGTGAATCAAGCGATGCAGTGAAACATCCATTCCGTCACGATGTTTGTAACGCAAGTTTTGGATTTCAACAATGATCACGTTCAGCATATGTTGCAACTTGATGGAGTAATAAGTTATAATTCCATGATTTTAACATTCATTGTTGTCATGTGATTGTTCATTAGATCACATGTTGCCATTCTATTATTTACCATTATTCTTTTATACAATAATCACGTGAACCACGAATTAATAATGATGTACAGAAAGTCTTGGGGTTATGAGTTCATTATCTGCGATTTCGCTGAAAGAATTCGGAAAAAAAATCGATATTATTCGATTCTGCACATTGGTGCAAGAATGACTGGACGCTAAAATTTTGTCACTTTACAGTATAACTGAAAATTTCCGTATATGCCATTTTTATTTTAAAAATCTCAAGTCCCATGGGGATAAATTGTAATAAATACTCAAGTGGTACCATACAAGATTCATTAAAAGTCTATTAAAATTTTGCGGCAAAACGTGATAATCGCATAAATCGAAGCCAGCAAATAATTGTAAAGTCTTTCATTTTTTAATTTTGTGTTGTTTCAAGTTATCACCTTTCCTGCAGACTGTGCCCTTGACTTAATGTTCTATTCCTTTGCGTTCTCTGATCTTTTTTACCATAGATAATTAACTTTCCAGTGCACTTTCTAGTTTTTCAATCGTTAGCAGCTTTGACGGGTTAAAAAAAAACCAGCCTCATCCATTTTGCATTTCCATTCTGGTGAAACTTGAACTTTCTGTGTCTCACATACTGTACAATAAGGCGTCTGATTTAATTCAACACGTAAAAAAAGCAAGAACAATGACACATGGGTGTATGTGTGTGTGTGTGTGTGTGTGTGTATGTATGTATGTATGTGTG
>JAQIWH010005057.1:0-15453 GCA_034695005.1 Cryptops parisi
GGAATCTAGTTATGTAAACATTCCATGTGGTATCGATAGCATTACCATCGAAACGCTAACACAAACTTATGCAAAATTGGTAAATTACTGTTAAAAATCGAGGGGGTTACGCTACATTGATAGAATCGCGTTACGTCTCGCGCGTTATTTAAAGTAACTATTATATAGTGATAACCAATTTTCACGGCCAAACACGTGTCACAAACCTGAATAAAAATTTTAAGAAAATATAACAAGTATACTGTCATTATGTAATAGTTGTTCAAATCATTAGCTTAAAGCATAGTTTAAACAAACAAAAATTTCGACAAAAAACATTTTATGAACGTTTCTAATAAATGCCAAAATTTTCTATTTATTTTTATTTTATTTATATCAATCCCAACATTGCAATAAATTTCCCGTTTTTAATAATCATTAATAATAATCATTGAATATATACTGTATATTAAAAATATTTGATTTCATAGTACTTTGGTAGCTCTGTTTAAGAACTTATGATTATCAATGTTGTACATATTTTATGTTTGTAAAAAAAATCCAATTTTTCATTTCATTACAGATAATAATAAAAACACATCTTAATTCTGTTCAAAGGGTGTAAAAATATACGCCCTATTGCCACGTGATAATAAAAATTTTATAAACCTAAATGTAGTAGCTAGAGTTCTTTAAAATAAAAAGAGCACCTAGGAAAAGGGCATCTCTTTGGACCGGAATCATCAAACCATGGTGTAATGCATTGGAGGGTCAGAAGGTCACCTCTCAGAGGTGGACGTTGAAACCCTCTCAACAAACACAATATCGCGTGTAATCTTTTTCCCACGTCGACTTTTATAGATTTTCACTCTCCGCCTTTGGGAGTGGATTATTTTAGTGGAAATCCGATATGGACCCCAGAGCTATAAAGAAGGTTAAAACGGAACCCGTCCGCAAAATGGAAGCCTTTGGATGGTTTGGAAGAAACACGCGCCAGGAACAACAACAACAAAGAAGAAAGAGGCTGGTAGGAGTTGCCGTCGTGTTCCTGTTGCCTCGAGGGGGGCCACACAAACCCAAAGAATGAGTCAAGTTGGATGTTTGGTTGGTTAGTTGTTCGGCTTCTAGATACGAAGGGGGTGGGAGTGGGGACAACTGTTCCACCTCTAATTATCCTTTAGTTTCGGCCACAGCTGTTACCATCGGTGCGTTAAAAGCCTGAGATGAGTGAGTTGTTTTCGAGGCGGGGTTTTGGCAAATGCTTGTTCTACGAGCGAGCCGTTAAATCTTGCCATTTCCGCTCAAACAGTCTGCATCAACTAATGAAAGCCCTCGATCTCTCAAACACACAAAACGTGGAAGTTTTAAGACTTATTTGTTCTTTCTTGCGGTTTCCACTTCAAATCGAAAACACTGTTTTACTGTTGTTCCACTTGGGTCATTATTACTTAGCATTTGCTCAGTAAGCCATTGTGTCCATCCAATAGATTCTTGTAAAAAAGTAATGACCCGTTTCAAAGATACTTAGCCCACTAATACATAAGAAAACACCTCACCGGTTATTGACTGAGCACTGTTGCCCGAGATAATAGACGACATTCATCTGAAATCTAACAAAAGGTAGGCATGGAAATGATGAAATTAGTTTATAGATGAGTGGTATGCAACGGATATTTCCCGTGGAGCAAAAGATTACATCAAAGTTGCAACAAAGTGCAAATGTCACGAGACGAGTATTTCAACAAAATATACGGCCTCTTGTCACACATCATTTCGTGTGACAAGTGGAGAAATTTGTGAAACCACTACGACCTAATTTTTGTTCCCAACTAATACAATTGGTTGGCAAAAAGCTGATGTCATAGTTTTCTACAAATTGTTCCACTTGCCACACCAAAACTTGCGTGTGACAGGAAACACACGAGTGAATTTTTTTGTAATACATAACAAAATTAAAAAAAAAACTAATTTCGAAAAACAAAAAATTTTCTATCTTGATAACTGATCGGGCAACACCTTAAAAATTAAGCTCCTAATGGAACGAATGTTCCACCCCCTTATACCCAAGAGCTTAATCACGGGTAAAAATATAACAACTTTTAAACTAATTTTTTTCAACCGTAAATTTTTTTTAAAAAAACGTGTCAAACGCGTTAGGTTACGAAATTCTCTTCTTTTTTTGTTGCTCTTGGTTTTATGATGAATTCATAAACTCAACTCGCTCACTCCCTCACTCACAAGTGAAGCTAATAACTTATAAAGCGTAACTAATAAAGCAACAAGATCTTAACTTCTCAAATATAAAATTGAACCATCATAAAAACTATTCATATTTCAATTGCATTTCTATGCACAATAATAGATTTTTTTTGGACACTATTTACAAAACATTTACTTTTACTATATAATATTTGAACTTTTGAGAATGATATCTCAAAAAAAAAAAGCTTCAAGCAGATAGTTCAAACTAAAATAAATTTCTTTTTTTCCCAGATAAAAAAATAGCAAAAACCAAAAAAGATGCGGCAATAGAAACAAGAAAACAAACACATCAAGGCAGCAGCAACAGCAGCAGTAGCTAGCAGTTTGTAGAGTAGGTGATGTGGAAACAGTTGGTAGCAACGCAATGAGAAAGACTTCTTGAAGCAGCATCAGCAGTGGTAGTAGCAACAGCAGCAGATGCGAAGCGAAATTGGTCGGCGGATTCCATTGGTTGATACGTGGGTGGCGGAAGAGAATGCCAAAGACCAAGAAAACGCTAGCAGGTGGAAATGTCACAGTGGGGGTACTTCAACCCTATTTTCCAGGAAGATTGAAGCGGAGAGGAAAAAAATAAAGTAAAAAAAAAAAAGGTGAAAACGATCGCATCGACAGTAGAGCAACGCAGGTGAAAACTGATCGCGATGGCAAAAATAGGTGATGAGAAAATTGACACCTTTCTCTCGCAAGATGAGCTAGGGCATCGTGTTGACTCCCTTCCACCCGACTTTGGAAGATTTTTAGTGAAGAGTTAGGTATGAATGATGGCAACAATAATGGTTTTACAGGAAACTATGTTACAAATAAAAACAACAAAAAAAAAGATTTCAATGAAAGTACCCTGTTATTTTCTGTTGTTCTTTTTTTTTATTTACAAAATATCCTGTTTTTCTAAGAAACTGATTATTATAACTATTATAGAATGACGCTGACTAAAATTACCATCATCATCTTTCATGTAGTGTGTGCGTGTGCGCGTGTTGGTTTTCTAAGTTGATATTAATTCAATTAATTCGTCTTAATGCAACGGATCGATATTATGTAGCATAATAATAGGGTTGCGTGTTTAAAAATGTATCATCTTTCGCAGAAAGGATTACCTTAAAATAAGCAAACAATTATCGGTTACGTAAGTCAACAACGGAGGTTAAATAATATATTATCAAATCAGCATCAATTAAATATAAAACAGTACTAGAGAAATCCGCTTAAGACGTTTATTCAATAGACCCATGAAATGCCATTATCGTAAGGAAAAACATCTAATAGGACATTTGGATTGTCATTAACCACATACTGAACGAAGTCAAAAATCTTAAATTTGAGAAAACCTCTTTACGTATGGTTTGTCCATAAGGTTATATACTATTCCGCTTAGTCCATAGTGTCGTGTAATTAATTGAACCAGCAATATAATTCGTACTCTATGTCTAGTTCTTAGTGTTGTGTAACTCTCTTTAATTGGATTTTTCTCTCTAGAAATATGATTCTTTGTCTATGCTTAGATCATGTCTTACTGGCCTCATTGAATGCATTAACTCAGAAACTGCAAAAAATGAGTTAGTTCAGTAAGGTTTAAAACATTCTTATTTTAAACGTGTTACAGTGTACTCTGTTGTATACAAACGATTAAAGTAAACAATACTGTAAAAAAGACCAAAAAACATATAAAATGTTTCTCTCAAAAGAATTTTTTGAAATACGTTATGTTCCTAGGAATCCTATTGGCAAAGAATTTCTTGACACTGTACAGTCTAACAAGTAATTAAGTATTTTCACACCAAATAACGTCCTCAATGTTTCACGTTTCCTAAATACAATAAGTTTATGTAAGTTTGTAATGTTTTATGTTTTCTAAGTTATATCAATTGTGGTTGATATTTATTTAGTTTTATTTAAAAAAATAAAAAAACGTAATTAATAAAAAAATTATTAAATAATTATTGGAAGTTTCAGTGCATCATTTAACCATTTCCGCTTAATATAAACTACAAATTCGACATTCAAAAAATACTAACTTGTTTCATGTTTTTTTATATAGTTAGCTTAGTTTATTTTCTTTAAGTCTAGCAAAATTGATCGACACGTATTATCGCTTCATTTCGTCCGACAAGAAAAACGATGGGCCTAAACGAGCCAATGACCGTCCACGAGGAAGAAAACTTTCTACTCCACCAATAGATAGAACTTGATCTTGTCACCCACAAACTAGGTAAGGAAAAATGAAAGAAAGAGAAAACGACAAGTGAAAGTAGTCTGAGAAGGAAATCATCACATGAAGAAACATGAAGGACAACCGGGAGAGAGAACTCGTGTCTGTAAACCGTCTTGTTGGCACGTGAATTGGCAATGACAGAGAAGGACCAGTCAGCGGAAAGTGCTCGTGGTCAGCAGTTGGTCGGAAGAAAAAAGAAAAAGATTTGAAGGAGGAAACACAAAAAAAGGTCTTTTTTACGAATGTGATAAAAAAAATTCTCTTTTGTTTAAAAGTCGGTTTTATAAAAGAAGAAGAAGAAGGAGAAGGAGGAGAAAAAAAACAGTGAAAAATCAATAGCAGAAGGTTTTCAATTCGACTTGAAGTTTCTGGCGTACCTAAGAGAAATCAATTGAAAATCGATTTCAACATTTATACACCAGGTAGACATCACCCGTCACGTTCAACGTTCTAGGCAACAGCATGTATCGATGCATTATTCAATTTTCATTTATAATTTTTTTTTAAATACTTTACAGTAAAATCAGTTAGCACATCGTTAATTACTACATGACTTATAGACAGGAATGATAAAGCAATACATAAATTGTGCTGTTTTTAAAAATTAGTTCTAAAAATTGTATTATATTAATGTACCAGTATATAAAATATCTATAAAAAATTAGTACGTTTGAATTGCAAATAGTGAATAATTAGTCAAATAGCGTTAAGATAAAGGTTTGCCTAGTCACAAATTTGACTTACACACAATTTTCTTTTCTATCTTACCATAATAATAAATACAGCAAACCTTTACGTGTCAGGTGGTGTGACGTGACGATGCTAAGTAATCGAAAAATAGGCTACCCTTCTGTGCCCCAAAAAAACACACAGTTACGTACGCACGTAGATTGGAGCTGTTTAATTATAATATATTAGACCTGTTTATCAAAAACATGGTATTTTGTGAACAATCCATACTAATATATAATTGCGAAAGTCCGTCTACATGTTTGTGACTCTACCACGCAAAAGCTAGTGATCCAATTAACTTGAATTTTTTTTGTCAGCATATTAGAAGTCCCAGATAACATAGTAAATAAGTTTTATCCAGATTAAATGCACGCTTCAATAACTAATCTCGGATAATCACAATATTTTTATAAGCTCGTGCTGTGGGCAGCAGTGTGGAGCAGATATTGCACCTGCTTATAACGTACAACGGTAGTGGTACGCATGGCCCGCGCGCGATGGCTGAAGACAGCATCGGGTGCGAGCGCAAGTTAGCACTTGACACTGGTATTTAATAAACTTTCGGTTAAACCTAAGCTATTTTAATTTCCGTTTTAATTGATTTAATTGTAAAACGACCACGAGCGAAACCGCGGGTACCGCTAGTATGAAATTTGGTCGATATTGTACATCTATCACAAGTTAATATTTTCTATGATTTTACAACTACATGATTAAAATAATAAATTCGTATCGAGTAACACAATTTTCAAGTCTATTTCAAACTTTTTCTCATCGAATTACATTTTCATCAAGAAACGACAATGGATCAATTTCCTGTCAATACCTATAAATTTTCCATCTGATTGCTTTGAACTTTGCATCTACAGAACAGTACACCCCCCTCCCTATTGCAAACATTTCTAGTGCGTTTTCGTTTTTGTTTTTGTTCTTTTTCTTTTAGTCAACCATATCCCCAGAAGACAATTGCTCACTCTTTAAACAAGACATCCTGCGGCTTCCAGTGCAACCCAATTTACATTCCCTCTTATTTTTCCATTCGCTCGACCGCCATCGACGCTGATTAATTTTCAACCCTTTCCCTAGGTGCACCTAAGCATTGCACTTCCTCCCTCCGAGCCAGCAAACGTGACACAACCTGATTCATTATTCGCTGCCCCCGAAAGCGTGCACTTGTTTGACCCTGCGAGCTCTGCGGGAAGCATCCCTCTTTTCCAGAAAGACGAAGACGACGACGAAGAATCTACAGTACATCTACTTGTACAAAATTCTCTTTCCCCTCCTTTCCCGTATTTTTCCCGACCCCTCGAGTTTTGTCTTTCTCTCGCTCTATCTGAGCGTGCGACGACGACGACGACGACGATGTTCACGGTCTGTTGACGGCGAACGCGAGTAAATAAAGTTGCGAATGCGTCGTCGTCGTATTAAAATAACGGGTACTTTTGCTTCTTCCATCTTACTCTTACTTGTTTGCTTACAACTGTCCTTGGTGGAAAACTTCCCCCAATTTTGAGACTTAATTGCAGGTGAATGCAAAATCGCGAGGTCGTTTTATCACCGCCTCGAAAAGGGGGGTTGCTTTGCGCAAATGGAAGAGACGCGTGTACAACATCATCTTTTTCACATACAAAGAGCTACTTCTTTTCAGCTACTAACTACATGACACAAATTGTCAATGCGTTTCTTTTCTACCGCCTTATATTATACTACTACCCTGCTGTTAAAAAGAAAGGTAATCTTTTTTTTACTTTATTTTTTTTTACCCTACAATTTTATACTGTTCCTTTTATTTTTTTTTTAAATAACAAAAAATTTCACCTCTCATGAAAAAAAAAACTCGTGCTCATTTGCGTTTTATTGAGCGAAGAAGAAGAAGAAACGGAGCTAATTTCTAATGAGAGTGTAAGTAAACGGTTGGCGTGAGGATATAATTGTGCTGGTGGTCGTTAAAGTGGAAAAACACTCCAACCGAAAAACACTTCAATTCTAGGCACTTGCGGTTTTATCGTTTTATAGTAGAGTGGTGGTGGTGTGGTACGTAAAGAGTTGGATAAAATAACGTTACCTACTGTGAACAATACATAGGGTCATCATCAAAAATGTACACCAACATCATTTTACTTTCGTATTAACTTCAAGTTTAAAAAAATATTACATTTTTGTTTTTTTTAAAAAAAGAAGTAGTAAAATCCCATTAAACTCTCACTCGACTCGGTAAAAATTCGTTTAAAGTAAGAAAAACAAACAACAAAACGAAATGTTACTATTTATAATGATCTGATATAAAAATAAACCTAGAAAAAAATGTTTTTTTGTTGTTGTTGTTGTTATTATTTTTAAGAAGGCACATGTTTTACGTTTTCTGAAACATCCTCCTGTTTATTCATGTCCATTTATTTTCAAGTCTCTTTTCCTCCTCCTTTCATATATATTCCACTGAACAAAATATTTACAACATGTCGCGAGTCATGTTTTTCTCTCTCAGCATTTTGTATCTCCTAGCAAAGTGTGGTCACGATAAAAGATAAATTTTCATGCAAAACTAAGGCTCACCACCAAAAAATTGCTGTTTTTATTTTTTTTTTTCACTTTCTCTGTGTCATCAATTTTGCAAACTTTTTCTTCCTTTTTCACCTCGACATGTTAAAGATGATGAAAAGGAATGTGTCGCCAACATACCTCAGCCGTTATCAAAATTAAATTTCAATTTAATTCCCTTTCATTCTTTTTTAATCTGACAGGTACAAACCGTAAGGGAAAAGTTTCCTTCTGTAAAAAAAAAAACAGTTTTTAATGATTTCCTTGTACGGTTATACCTTATCTGCTTTTATTTTACTTTTTTTTAAAAAAAAGAATACTGCGTATAATTTTTTTCACATGATATTCACAAAAATATAAACAATTTAAAGGAATAAAAAAATATTATTTATTCCAAAGCTGCGTTTTGCCAGATCGTAATTTAATACGTAGCGTAGCAGTGACGTTTACTCGATTTTAAAAACAACTACATTAAAAATGCTTTTTAAGCGTATTCGTCTATTCTGGCATATAGCGTTCGCCATACTGGTTTCTAATTAACAGCATATAGGCAGTGATGCTCGTGAGACAGACGAATTCATAGTTACCTCATTCATCAAAATTCACCGAGTTTCAATATAACTAGTGGAATATAGACATATTTATAACAACGCCAATGTGAACATGAACACCAAAATAATGTGTAGTCGCAAATCTGAGAAAAGAAAGGGAGTCTTAGTACGCCCTTTTAACTTTCTACACAAAATCTAAAATTCGTAATGGCCCATAATCTTTTCTAAATCATATCTAACTTTGCTAACAAGTTATGTCAAAATCGGTCTATCCGTTTTGCGTTATGCTCGCACAAACAAGCCATGAACAAAAAAGTAGTGTAATCCATTTATTGTATACCGTACTAGTATGTCATTCCCGTCGCAAGCGACGGTTAACCCAGAAGTAAAATAACTAGCAGGGCTAGTCACTAGTAAGTTTCTAACCCCACAGGGGTTATTTACTTTTTTGTATTCTGCAGTCCAGTTTTATTCATGATCAAATCTAGGATGCAAAATAAAATAAAAAAAACAAAGACCAAAGTACTCGATAATATCGAGTTTAACATCGACATCACATTCGTCTCACACCAATTTTAGTAATGTAAATACTTGTACATTGCCCAGTTTCAATACTATAGTCTTACTAAGAAGATATTTGTTGTTGTTCTCTTTGATGCAGTTATAGTAGTGAGTCAGTAAGTCAAAGATCCATGAATACAACACATAAATATAAAATGAACGCGTAGTCCAAAAACGGAATTTAAAGTCGATATTAAACCTCGCTTTTAGAAATATGACAAAAAATCGATATCATAGATTTATTATTTATTCTTTATTTTTTTTTAAATTTTAAATCATCTTCACTAAACAAAACCCATTATTGACCTAAGATATCGTATCATCTTGAAGGGTCCATTACGCATTAAAGGAGAAACGCAGAAGAGAAGGAGGAGGAAGAAGAAGGAGAAGGAAAAAAAAGGGAATGATGGGAAGTTTGGAACGTTCGCCCGAAGCAGATGGGAATCGTGTCTGAACGCGTTTCATTCTTCGCCTGGGGCTTTTGTTTAGTCAAGGGCCGTGCCTCGCTTTATAGGACAATTGGAAAGAAAAAGAATAAAAGCGAAAAGAAGGAAGGGGGAGGAGGAGGAAAAAGAAATGGGAGAAAGGAGGAGGAGAACGAAAAAGACGAGGATCTTAGCGGCGCTCGCCCGCGGAATGCAGTCAAACACCCTTTCTAGTCAACTTGCATTATTTGTGCCTCGGTTGCTGGCAAACGATAGCCTCCCTTACTTTCGATCTTTCCTCACCATTGAAAGGCGCCAAATCATTAGCAAAAGACGGAAAAGCACCATCCACACGCACGCGCCCACAACACCGATACTCTTTCCTACTTCTTCTTTCCACCTTTTTTTTAAGCTTCATTTTCCCTTCATCGCCTTTCTTTCCTCTTTTCTTCCAATCCTTTCTCCCGTAATAAACAGCCGATTTAATTTACTTCTCCTCACTCTTCCACAAAGCCAAGATCGGTTTTCACGATTTTTGCTTTTCCAGGAAAGAAAAAAAAAACAACAGCCACAGTCTGCACACCGCACCGATACCCAAAACGTATACATTAAGAAAAGGGGGGAGCTTGGCACCAATTCGAGCATTTTCCCCCATTTTCTAAGACTGGCAATTTTCGAGGTTTTGTTAAATCGATTGCCTTTTCTTTAACCTGAAAATCTATTGGAACAATCTTACCACAAAACAAGCTCAGATTGCACGGAAAGAAAACCTGAATGTGTTGGCTTTTTCTTCCGACATATAGGCAGAGATAAGAATTGAAGGACCTGTTGTAAAAGGTTGTTATGTAAAATTTTTACAACTTCAAAGAAAATATGTTTAAAGATCTGAATTTGTGTTGCTGTCTATGGGGTACTTCACACTTCTTGCACTAATATCTTTGCACATATTATTGTTGTTTCACTCAAAATTATGCGTTTGAAAAGTAGAATTGCACCCAACACATTTGAAAATTCTTCTATGTCATTTTTGACAAAACTGTTACTGAACGCCCATTCACACCATGTTTTCAAATGTATTGATATTACTCACAAGCAAATGTTGCTACAACTACACTTTTAAACTATGATTAATTCATGTATCTATGCAATAAATTACTGTTAAAAGATGTTAAATATTAATCAGTTTGTTAGTAGAGGTCGGTATGATAATATCTTAAGGCTCCACCCTGTATTATTTGTCGAGCCACACCTTAAACTTTCAAATTCATCTAATGATCTAGGAAACTCTATATAATAGTGTTTATTTTTTTATTAAAATTATAATGTACAACAGGAAGTTGTTTTTAATCAAAGTTTCAAAACCTCTACAGTAGCTTGCGATTAAAAATGTATCAAAACTTTATCATATAGGTAAAGAACAATAGAACATGTCACACTTGCGAATGTGAAAGGTTAATTGTGAAAAAGCACGGGTTTTTCAACTAGTTTTTATAAATCGATAACTTTCTGTAGATGTACAATAAAAAAAACGATACAATTATACTGTTTCATTATTAAAAAAAGGCTGCAAAAGACAATTTTAAAACCATCAAAAAAAAGTACATTGATGTAAATATAAAAACATTAAATTTAAAATAAAGTTGAAAATCCAATTTGACGACAATTGCAGCAGATCCTTGAAAATCCATTTCAAGTTCTTTGACGAAAAAAAGGAAAAAGCAAAAATGGGAACTAGAGGGCAGAACATCTAAACTCAGGGCTTCTCATTACACTATGCAGCATGCCACTGGTCGATTCCAATTTTCTCAACGAATTGTTCGGCGAAGGATGAAAGGAAAAGAAAGAGAACGGTCGAATACTACAGTCTTTCCAGAAGACGAAGAAGAAGGCACACTCCTTATTAACCATTCATTTCTCGATCCAGGGTTGCCATCGATTGGCAGCGGATGACGCGTAACCTCCAAGACCTCGCGAAAACTCTTTCAAGACTTTTCTCAACTCATCACCATCTTTTCGCTCCCCGAAGTGTATATATCTCGGGTTATTCGACACCGTGACCTTTACAAATAAGCAAGACCTTTTCGCCAAGATAGACAGAGAGAAAAAATAACATGACGGTATTATTGAGAAAACTTTTACATCAATGATGTGACCTAAGTGGCAATGTCCAGCAGTACTATGCTGGACATCTTTCTATTCCTTGAGATGACAATAACAGGTGTTTGTCGCCTTCGTCACGAATATTGTTCGTGTCAAGTGCCTCGATAATGGGATCGAGGTCAGTGTCATTAATGACGCTAATTAGACGAACTGATAAAGTGACAAGGAAATCCGACAGGGAAAAGGCTGAAAATATACTTAGCTGCTCAACCGTGAACAGAAAGGTTCACTAATCATTGAATTAACGCCTTAAATGTATGCAAAGCTAGAGAAACGATGAGCAAGTTACTCCGTTCCAAACGTTTTTCACCCATAAATATCTCTCTTTTTGTTAAATGTACCCATAAATCTAAAATTAGCTGGATTAATACTAATAATTAATCATTATACTTCTGATAGTAATTCACTATACTTCGGAGTT
Organism: Cryptops parisi; assembly: GCA_034695005.1. NCBI lineage: Eukaryota > Metazoa > Arthropoda > Chilopoda > Scolopendromorpha > Cryptopidae > Cryptops > Cryptops parisi. The sequence goes on from JAQIWH010005057.1 coordinate 11,842, forward strand.
TTGGTAGATGTGTTGTCATCCAATACCAACTTGAAACAAATGAGTAACTAATGAAATATCAGATTTTTAGGTAACCAATCAATTGTTTTCAGACATGGAATAATCTACCTTATTATATACGTAAACTGGACCTCCCGAGTTCCATGATACCACTAATATTTTTTCACCCTTTTGATATAGCACTAGCAAAATATATTCATTGTACATAATTCTAATATTAAATTTATTAAATTGGTTTGTATTTGATTCTCAAGGATCGTCTGAAAAAAGAATAAAAAATAAACTAAAAATTGTACACAAAGAAGAATAAACACGAGGTTTACTTTTAGACTCTGCGTGGTTACAATACCAATCACTGGGTTTATTTCTATTATTTTTATAATGTGTCATTCATTCCCCATCCAATGCTATGATAAAACATTTCCGAATATATTTTGTCAGTCTTGAGAATGACTTTTATTTTTTTCAAAGCATTACATGTTCATTTTTTCAGTTAAATTCAAAAATCTGATGTGTGATCGAAAGTTTTTTAATAAAAAAACAAAATATATCATTTCTTTATGACAAACCGATTCCAATTCCGAATCATTAGGTCATTAAAGTACTCTTTACCATGCTAAATCTAAATTGATTTTTAAAACATGTTGACAAATACTCCGTAGTAAATTGTGACCATCTTGCTTTCGAAGCAGTTTCATTGATACTCTCCCACTTTCATAAACAGCGTATCTGCGACCGCAACGAAGCCATTGAAAGAGTACAACTTCTTAGAGCTTCAACAGACTTCCGCTTTTGCTCGATTGTGTCAGCGGCATTGCCCAACCCACATGTCCTAATTACATCTTTGTTTACGGGGCCGAAGCAGCACAAACCCTTATTGTAGAGGGAAACCACATAGTAACCAACATTCGCCGTCCGAGCCGGGCGAATCAGCGACAGAGGAAATTTGGAAACCTCGGGTAAGTAATCCACCCCTTGTTTCCCCGTCGTACGAAAACTAGGGGGAACCATCAATGGCCGCGACCGCGTGTTCGAGAGCTCATGGTTTACTGGAGCATCATCAGCACCGGCCAATTGTGTGCATTCGGGGTTTGGACGAGTTTCCCCCGTCAGCAACGGCAGCCTTGCCTCCTCAAATGGATTAGGTCTAATAAGATTACTGTAAATTAGGCAAAATTTAATCACAATTTAACTTCATTGGCGCGCTCACTTTCCTGCCTCTAATGAAAATGAATCCCGCCGTAACATTTTTGTGCGCACCCATTCGGAAACCCGTTAGGATTCGGTAACTCCCTCCTCGGGTTTTTTCTTCAATTGGTACTGACTTATTTTTTTTCAGTTTTAATTCACCTTTCTCACTTCAGGCGAAAAGAAGAAATCAGAGAAAACAAGTTCCATTTTTCTGCTGCTACGCCTTCAAAATACGATATTTTTTTTCAACGATAAATGGTTTATATTCCCATAGACCAGCATTTTTCAATTACATTTTTTGACCCAAAATTCGTTTATATGGTGTACAACATAATGATACCTATTCTACTTTTTTGGTGTACCACATCAATTAGTAAACATAAATGTAAATATGAAACATGCAAAAACGTTACAGTACTTAATTCAAGAAAAAGTACTTTTAACTTGAAGTCATAACAGTTTACGTAAAAGTTCTGCAAAACTCCATTTGGGAACACTGGAAACACTGTGTTTATGGCATAAACACTAGTTTAGATCAGTTCAAAACAAAAGCAACATTGAAATTTTTAACGCTATCTTACAAAAACTCCACCCACCAACCTTAAGTCAAGTTTACCAAACTCTCATAAATCGAAAATCACATACCGGTATATCAAAATTCACATAGACGTGGCAAAATTTAAAAATATAACTAAACTTGTAGCTTTTGTAACATTTTTGTATCTAACATAATATAGCAGGTCCTCATTTATGCGATAATTTTGTTTAAAAAAAATTGTTAAATTTAAACTCGCATATATCGAAATTCTTACGAATTAGCAAAACTGCAGTGTTCATTCACTTGTAGACTACTTTATGAAATCGTATGATGGTTAACTTTTATCGCACATAATGATCATCTGAAAAACAGTTTTCGTCGCGTATTTGCTAAGTATCACATATCAGTACAGTAGAACCTTGAATTGCGAGCACGATCCGTTGCGGCAAAGTGCTCATAATCCAAAAAAAAACTCGTATACCAAAGCGAATACGTTGTAATCATGCAACGCTTTGCAGACAAGAGTATGTATAGTACATACAGTATATATCAAGACCACGCTCGTTCATCATCAAGTTAAAATGTATTAAAAAATTTTGCTCGTCTTTCAAAACACTAGCAATTCAAGTTACTCGCAATTCAAGGTTCCGCTGTATCAGTATTAACTAAGTAATAAACTCGTATAAGTTAAGAACATCATAAGCTACAGTAAGAAAGTGTTAAGCGCCACTTAAGGTTACTCAAAAGTCAGTCGAGTTAGTTAATCATACAAGTCCAACACGTGCTAACCAGATTAGCTGGTTCTTGTATTTCAGAAAATAAATTAGCTATAAAAATCACTTTTATATTTTTATAGCTTTATTAAAACTACTATTAACTGTTTTATGAAACAGCTTAACCCATCATTCAAAGCCCCAAACCGGCTACACCTGCCAACACGCCATTCACGTACGAAAAAGAAAAAAAAATTGAATCTCAGCAGAAATAGCGGTCATAAAATGGTACAAAGAAATGTAGACCCTTCTTCGATACCCTCACGATTGGTAAGTTCACCTTTGGCCCCTCCCTATTCGCACAACGGCCCACATAAAAGCGTGGGAGCAACAGTAATTACCCGTAGCTGATAGGCCTCATTTCCCAACAGAACTCCCCTTGTGAGCAATCTTCTACTGCCCTCTATATCACATCCTACTACAACCACCTACCAGATTTTCCTTCATCTCTCACCCACCTCCCCCTTTAGAACACACAGGTGCACTAGGAACAAATCGTTCCGAAACCCACAAATCGGCGCAATCACTGCAAAACGTTATCCATCAAGCAATCTATCATTGACGTCATCAATCTTGGCCTCTTACGTTCTACTAAGGCGATTCAGTTTACTATATGGATTACGTTGAAATCCGGTTATTATAATCACGGATAATGTTATCAATCTGTTATTGTTATCATAGTCGGTCCAAAAACAGTGTTCAATGTATGTGTTTATCAGCCGGATACTGTTATCAAAAAGCACTACGTAGTCCCAAAGTGATCATAATAGCCAGATTCCACTGTATACAACTTTTTTACAATATATGTCACATGATTTTTCGTAGAAACACAGTATTTGAACGCTTGTCCGGAATAACGTTGCATGTTACAAAAATTAAATATTGAGATTATTATGGAAAACTGTGCCTCATATATGGGCCAAACTGGAGCTGTCAATAAACAAACTCAATACCTACCTAAAACATACATATATCACTTCAAAATTGGACACCTAATACGAGTACGTGACAATCAATGTGTTGCTGAATACCAAAATTAAACACCTAATATGTGACAATCAATGTGTTGCTGAATACTTCTTTTGCCATTTACTCAAAACTATGAATTGT
>JAQIWH010005058.1:0-15452 GCA_034695005.1 Cryptops parisi
ATAACAAAAACAAGAACAAGATTAACAAAACATGAAAATAAAAATTAAAATTGTAACAAACAAAAAAACAAATACAAGTTATAGCACTTTCAAATTGAACGTATTTTGAGAAACAAATCCAAATTTTAAATTGCTGTGATTCGCAAACTTTTGCAAATTTTGCAGTTCTGATTGCGCGAAATGTTGTTTGTGATGCAGGCAACAAGCTTGCAAAGTTTCAGATAAATCCGTTTTTTATCAAAAAAGAAATATGAGGACCATAAGACAATTGCCCATCGAATAATAGACCAAGTACCTTGATGATGGTACCGTCAATGACTGGGCCATTAAACGACAAAGACTTAGTTTTTAGAGAATTCAATTTGAGACCATTCCCACAATACCAGTGATCAAGAAGAGCAAGATCCGATCTCATGTAGTAATTCACAACATGTGAATAAAATTTAGGATAGGAATAGACAATAAAATTGTCGTCCACGTAGGTGAATAATAAGCCTGTTAAGTCAGGTTCAAAGAGACTATTAACAAGAAACCCATATAGAAGAGTTTGCTATGGGGGAACCCTGGACCACGCCATTATGTGAAGCAATGAAGGTTGTCGGATCACCCTTAACATGCATAACACGGTCAGTGAAATAATCATGTAATAATTTCAACACTTGAAAGGAAAGGCCCAAATGCACCAAGCGCATAAGAATAGCTGTCTTTGAAACTGAGTCGAAAGCCTTGGCCACGTCTGTAACCAGGATAGTGCATCTATGGAGGCCCGAAAGTGAATGCAATATAATATCATAAATAGAAAGAAGCACGTGTAAGCCAGCTTTCCCAGAGGTGATGCCGTAAGCATTACAAGGGGTTGTCAATTGCAGAAGCACTTTTAATTCTTGGAACAGGAAACGATCTGCCAATTTAGAGAGGTAAGGAATGGTGGCAATAGGTCGATACATAGTAAAGGACTTTTTGTCTCCACCTTTAAAAGTAGGAGTGATGGAAGCAGTTTTTCATTGCTGGGGATATTTTCCTTCTTTGAAATTTTTTTTAAATAAAGCAATAACCGGCTTAACTAACTGCCCCTGCAACCAGGACTGGATTTAGTAGTTTTCCGCCTATAGGCCCACACTGAATGCCGCCCCCCCCCCTTGTCCAAATTCAATGTATCAATGAAAATACGAAATAGAAAGTTTTGTGTAAATGCAAAGAATATTTAACCAATTTTGCGGGTATTATTAAAACTTGACATTTGTACACCTAGATGTATAATTTTAATGTTGTATGCCACCCCTGCCGCCCCTAAAATATTGCCGCCCTAGGCCCGAGCCTATAAGGCCTAATGAGAAATCTGGCCCTGCCTGCAACTCCAGTATAAGTTTATCATTGAAAACTTATGCTTGAAATACCATTGAAAACTTATATTGTTTTTGTATTATATACAGGCATATAGTGTCCGCAGTTTTGGCTTTTCATTAATGCCGTATAGCCAGTGTTACTCGGTACTCTAAGACGAATCCGTGAACACCTCAAACATCAAAATCCTTGGAGCCATTTAGTCTGCAGGAGAGTCTAAAGAATAGTGCATTTATGGCATGTCCGCTATATTGGTTTTTCATTGATGTCATTAAACAGTGTTATTCAGAACTCTAACAAGTAAGACAAATCCACAGACACCTCATTCAATCATTACACATCACACATCATTACACATCATTACACATTACACATTTTTGCAGTCTTAATTCCATCCTCACTTTTTTTATGATAGTCAATATTGTGAGACTAAAGGTCTTAGCTTCCTCCATTCGTAATCCACAAAACTCAGCTCATTTCATTTCTTGACCGCATTATAGTTACAAGTAGACGAAAAGGAAGAAATTGTAGAAAGCAATTTTTATACAATACTTCATCGAATGTTTTGAGTCCCATCCAGAAAGAATGTTCTTCCTGCCACTTGAAACGTTGTCACGACTACAAAACTTTACTCGAAATATTCACCATAACACACAAGACAAACTTGCAGCCATGATGAATGTCCTTAAGGAGATCCAAAGTGTATATAGGTTAGTTATTTATACAAAGTTAATGTATCCATTAACTTTGAGGAGATCCTCTGACAATAAATGTCGTCATCAACGATATTGCATAGAACCTATGATTTCGATTTTAGCGCTAACACTCGCGGCGCCATCAATCGACAAGATTGCCAACCTGGTCGATACAGAACTATTTTCTTGAAAGTTGAAAGCGACCCACCACCACGTGCTTAAAAACGCTGTGTCTGTGCTAAGCCAACATAAAGGTTAGATTATGTTGGCTTAGGTCTGTGTTAAAAAGCTTGTCCAATTCATCTGTTCATGTTCGAGTGGACCGAATCGAGCATTCGGCCAAAAGACTGGGTAGAACGTAGAAGAAGTTAAGAATGAATTTCGTGTCGTGTGTGGCGTGGGTTCGACGGGGACTAGCCAAGTCACAGCCTGAAAAAGTAAGTGGTGCATGTTGATGACATGACCAACCAACAACTATACAAAAATGCTGAATTATGTTATTATTCCTCTAGTTAATGTAGGTTCTCTGTCGCTAATACTGTACAGCATGTCATACAAAAGCCTAAAAACATAAGTTTTATATTTACTATATTGCACACTATATATTAAACGTAATATGGTACACCCCTTCTCGTATATAACAGTGTTGTCAATAACGTAATAGCATTGGTACAGTGGTACCAAGACTAAAGAGCTATACATCCCTCAAGAGATGTCCGTGGTACTACTGTACAGTAACTTAGTGGCATCAATTAGTACAGGACAGTTATCTTATGACGTGAGGCACAATGTTGTCACTACTCTAATCAATGTATTTAATATCAACGCCATAACATGGGGGTACTACTGTTCATCTCGAATAGGAACATAGATATATTTTTATTTTACTGAGAAATCATGTTTGACGGACAATAACTAATATTTTTTATTCAAATGGTGCAGGTGTCTTTGTCGAAAGAGGAACTGAAAAAACTACTGCAGGACGATCGCTCACAAACCGATAAGTGAGTCAAATGCCTCCAAACAGCTTGCCTTACAATACTTCTATGATGCTTTACTAGTTTTCTCATATTATTAATATCTATGATAGGATAGTTAACTTCCTTTGAGAATAAGTTTCCATTTTATAAAACTCAGCATGGTCCTATTTCTGTATTTGGTGGAAAAAAGACTGTATTCATTTGTCATTTTAACAATACCCTGTTTTTTCTATCATGGTTGGAATTTGAAGTTTGGATGATGAGGAAGACAACGAGTTAGATCAGCCAAAACGCAAACGTGCGAGAGATGACGACATCGATGACGAGTACGATCTGGATACATATGATGATGTGGCAGGTACATTGAGCGAAATAATCATTATTTCTTTTATTAGACTGTCTATAACAATTTGGATTTATCAATTTTAGACTCTCCGGATCAAACAGGAGGTTTGGCAGGTCTTGTGGTTTTTCCTTCTAATGATGACGACGAAAATTTGCAGAATTCAGATGAAGTGAGTTTGTGTAGCATCTTGGTTAGATTATGTCTGTACAGTCATGCGCAGTAGTGAAACATGACAATGTTTTGTTTTTTTTTTGCAGGATGAAAATTCAGATGTGGATGATGAAGTGATCCGTCCCGATGACAACTTGATCGCAGTAGGTCACATCGAAGGGGATCAGAGTGTATTGGAAATTTATGGTAAAATTAGTTTCAGGTGTTAAGCCCTTTTCATGCAACCAGTGTTTACTTTGTAATTTATGGTGTGGATTGAATGTTTCGTAGTGTTTAACCAGGAAGCTGGAGATTTGTACGTCCATCACGATTATTCACTACAGTCTAATCCTTTGTGCATGGAATGGTTAGATTTTGACCCCCACGAAGAATCTGAAACAAGTGGGTGCTCATTTTTATTTCACATTAATTTTGCTTGTAAACCAATCAAAACGTTGCTGAAATGTCTCATTCCAGGAGGCAACTTATTGGCCATTGGGTCGATAAAACCAGTTATCGACGTGTGGGACCTTGATGTTGTCAACTGTTTGGAACCTTCATTCACACTAGGACAAAGCAAAAAGAAAAAGAAAAGTGTGCGTAGTGGTGATGGTCGCAAGTATATGGGTTTTTCTGAAAGGTCTAGTCAAATTTTAATCACAGATCCTATCAACTCATCATCAAACCAAAGCAAACAACCCATATAAACATGGGTCTGAAAAATGCTTTTGTTCGGAAATAAGGGTTAAGTTACATAAATGCATAAGCCTCTTATTGTAATCACTTCAGGTATGCAAATGAGTATGCATTTTCAGACCAAAGTTTGAACTTTTGCTTTGTTTTAATGCGTAGCATTTGTGGTTAAAATTTGACTAGACCAGTCAGGAACATCTTTTGTGTATACATGACACAACTCATGTTGTGGGAATCTAATTATGTAAATATATTACAGAGCAAAAAAGTATGTCACACTGATGCTATTCTTGATATTTCGTGGAATAAGCTAACGAGGTAATTTATTTGTACACATTCAAATAAGCACATTAGCAGCTTGAACTGTGTCACTGAACTTGGTGCGATTTCATTTTCCCAGGAATCTTCTAGCCAGTGGATCCGCAGATCAATCTATCGCTATATGGGATCTTGCTAATGGCACACCTCTGTCCTTTACTGAGGACATTAAGGATAAGGTGATTGTTTTGTTTTTATTATTTTGCCATCTTGTTGTTCAAAAAATTGGTATGTTTGAAACACATTTTGTTTTGAAGCGTTAACTGCGATGGGGGCAAGCATTGACAGTTTTGAATTATTTGCTTAGTAATGACATGTCCCGTAATTGAATTTCAGGTTCAGACAGTGGAATGGCATTCTTGCGAGTCTCAGCTTCTTCTGGCTGGAGGTTACGATGGGTGAGTGGATTCGGAGTTTATTTACTTGTAAAATATCGAGGTGTGTTAAAAACTTGTTTGAAGCATATGAGCAAATAACACGTTTTGTTGCAGATGGGTGGGGCTGATCGATTGTCGCCATTCAAAAAAACCTGTCAAGTCATGGGCTTTAGAAGGAGAAGTTGAACGAGTCATATGGAATATCAACGATTCTTTTTGTTTCTTGGTAGGCTACTTGGGATTTTTATTTATTTATTTATTTATTTATTTTGGTGTATTATTTGTTTATTTTTGTTTTCACAAGAGAAAACCAGTAAACTCGAATTCAAAGAACTAATAAACATAATTTTATAACTAAACAAAAAAAGCTTGTATGAATACACAGTTTTTAATGGTACACATAGCATCAGCAAATTCATCAAATGTTACCATGCAAAAATTTTATTCGGACTAACATGTGCTTGTAAATAAGGAGAAATTTTGTGGAATAGGTTATTTATTTCAACTTTTGTTTTTCTCTTTTCGTTTTCTGTAGGCCAGCACCGACCAAGGATTTGTCAATCAGTTTGATTCAAGAAATTCAAATCCTTTGTGGAGGCTTCGTGCACATAATGCAGCTTGTACAGGTACAAAATGTTTTTTTGTATATTAGTCGATCAATTTTTCCTAGAGTATTTAGGTTTCAGAAATCAATCGGACTTGTCCATTATACAGGGTGTTCCTAAAAGGTCTAGTCAAATTTTAACCCGCGGATGTTATGCTTCAAAACAGAGTACCAAACATATAAACATGGGTGTGGAAATGCCTTCTGAGCTGGATTGAGTCTCGTCAATGCATATGGTTTCGTTATCTCTGTAGGTATGCAAATGAGTGTATTTTCAGACCCATGTTTTTACGGTCTCTTTGCTTGTTTGATGCATAGCATCTGTGGCTAAAAATTTGGCAAGTCTTTTCAGGAACACCCTATATGGACAAATCATTGGAATTAGTTAGTTTTCTTGAGTTTAAAAACTGAACATTATGTCCATTTTACTGGACATTTTTATTATATTGTTTTTTTTTTAACTATAAGAATCAAGTAGATGCCGTAGGTTTCAAATAACCCCTAAGCAGTTCACCCATTTCTTTTTCTAAATTGTCAAACTAAATTTAATAAAAATTTATTTTGCCATATTTTGTCCAATTTATTGGACACTTTTTCTTCTTTTTGTAAACTATAAGAATCAAGTAGATGCCATAGGTTTCAAATAATCCTTAGTTGTTGACCAATTTCTTTTCCTAAATTGTCAAACTAAATTCAATAAAAATAAACATTTCTGACATTTCAGGATTGTCCTTGAGCAGTCACTGTACCGATGCATTGGCCACTGTGTCAATGGATAAAACTTTGAAATTATGGGATATCGGCCAGTCGGCCCCAACATGCATTTTGGAGAAACCATTGGACGTGGTAAGTATTGGCGATAGCGTTTGTGGATGGATTTGATTTTTTCTTTCATTTAAGAAGCACAAATGTTTCAATTGTTGAGTTGTAATGATGTCAACCTGTTTTTGTTAGGGAAAAGTATTATGCTTCCAGTCCAGTCCTGATTCTGCACTCACCTACTGTTTTGGTGGAGATAAACGTAGCAAATGCTTTGGTGTGAAAAGTTTCGAAAACAACTCAGCTGGTAAGTTTTACTTGTAAAAAATTTATCTATATACAGGGAAGCCCAAAAGTTCAACTTGAACTGGTTTCTCAATCAGGTTTGCCATGGGTAGTGACTTTTGTCACATAAGGTTTGTTATGGGTATTGACTTTTGGGCCACCCTGTATAATTTAATTTATTTATTTATTTTATTTGTTATTACCTAATTTAATCAAATTTTTCATAATTGCTGTTGTACATTTTAGTAAGACACCGGTTTCCTGATCTTGTAGTTACAGAGAATGATGATGATGTATCATCTGAGTAAATAAAGTTTTGTCGTTAAACATTCCGCAGTTGGCTCAAGATTTTTGCTTTTAGTTTTATTATATTTGTTTTTTTTTTTTGTTTATTGTTTTGAAATATCTTGGCTTATTTTTAAAATGTCATATTGAAATCGTAAGCTAAATTTCAGGTGACTTGTCTTTTAATGATGGAGAATCGGACATCCTGAAAGGCAATCAAAGTAATCTGGAATTTCTTGGAGTTTACAAGGACGAGTGCATGTGATGAACCACTTATTTAATATACCATTAATAAAGAATTAAAAATATATTTATATGACTTTTTACATATATTTATATAAATTTATATTACAAATATGAAAATATATAACTTATTACTACTGTAGGCCCTATATAGTTTTTTGAGCGTGGGGATACGAAATGTGTAAAATTGCCAAGTTTCCAATTGGGAACCCAATCTCTTTATTAAACCAGTAGGTGTTTAAAAATAATTAAAAGAACAATAAGCCATACAGTAAATATATACGTGCAATTTGTTATTTTTTATTGTTATTCATTGTAAAGATAGGAAAAAAAAGATAGGTAGCTTAGAACATCTATTCGATAACAGATGGCGTAGTATGTACTGTTTCTGTTTTCTTTATCAAACTGAAAAAGTTGGTGTGCAGTAGTTTGTATATTTTGGTATGTATTAACGAATTACGTTAGTTGTTGTATTCTATCGTAGTTTAGTTACTATTTGAATGTGGCTGTAGTCAAAGAACGATTTGATTGTAAAAAAAAGCATTGTCTATGTCAACACAGGTATATAAGAGGGTGGATGAAATGTTCCGGTCCTAGTGGAAGGTCGTCGGCGAGTTGCATGTGCTGAAGTCGGCACATGTAAGTAATGTAGTACCTACTTACAGTATTGTATTATAAAAATAGTTTGATTTAAATTATTCGGTAGTGTTGAATAGGAAAGAACCAACACCACGCATAACAAGTTAACAGAAAAAAATAATCTTCGTATACTGTAATACAAAATTATGTTGTTATAAGTTATAAATAAATGTTATAAACATGCATGTTCGAGCATGTGTTGAATCTCAAATCAATAAAAAACAATGGTACTTTCCGGTTGTAGCGGGGCCCGTCTAATGTTGCTATTTGCTTGTACTTGGTTAGAGTTAATTTAGGAAAATCGAAATTAGTAAAGCTATCCGAAACAATAGTCACCCTCTACACAATACTATACAATACATTAATATTACACTGAAAATACCTGTCCAAACCATAGATACATTCTTATAGTCAAAGTCACTATCTCCAAACACCTACACAAATACTTTCCCTACAACTCTTTCAACAGCTGGAACTCTATTCCTTTCAGATTAAGGACGCTCCTAATAGAATGTACAAATAATAAATGTATTCACAGCTGCAAGCATTTCGAAAAAAAATGTATCAATTTGTCATTCATTCAGATGCCTTTTAACTTATTTTACCTTGTTTTAGATAAAGTTGCTGTTTATATCTATTACCTCCTGTATACTGTTTGTCTCATTTGTTCGGGACGGAATATAATAAAAACAAACAAAGAAACGTATTAAATGTGTGATTTTTGTTTTGTTTTCCTAACCTAAACCTGCAGCTTGCAAAATAAACCCATAACCAAGTACAAGCAAATAGCAACATCAGACGGGCCCCACTATAACCGGAAAGTACCAAAACAAAACAACAAAAAACCAAGGACACAGTTGTAATATTGATACAACTCTTGCTAATCCAGCTGTAACTTTTACAGGAGTGCTGGATTTCTGAGACGAGTGCATAAAAAAGTTTTATCAAACTCAATCTCAATGTTGAAAGTTTACTGTATGTAGTGTACCTAAATAAAAAACAAATATATGATGATAAGTAAAGAAAACACGATCATTATGTACTTCTATGGTATCATACTGTCCTAACCTATTATTCTGTGCAAAGGGTTTCTTCCCAAGCAAAAACTAAAAGTATTGCCATGCTTCCATTGCTAAATGAGAACACACTACTGTAACTCATTAACTCTGATTTATGTATAACCTCATACATTAATTTTATCAATGTATTATCATCAATACATAAGTAAAGCTACGTATCCGCTTACACCAGCCTTTTTTTACATCACAACAGGAAGCCGAGTTAAACAAGAGTCTACTGTAATACTAATATTTCATTTTCTTGCCAAAGAATATCATTGAAAATTTGATGCATGTAGTTAATTACCCTTGGCAAATGGCAGTATACCTATTTATTAACCTATATACTGTGTGGTATATGTATATCATCTCGAGGTTTTCCCATTTCCTTCTGCATCATAAAACCCTATTCCATCATCATGATTATTCCTGTGGTTTTTCAATGAAAGTCTGAAAGGCCGCCATATGACCTACAGTACTGTAATGGCAGTCGGTGCCTTCATTAAACTTTTATGTACAGTACAGTGACGACCTGTTAAAATGCGCTCTGATTTAACACGAATTCGACTATAAAACGATGAGTCATTGATTGGTATCCCTTTATAACAGGTCTCCACTGTACTTTTGTTATTCCTTTACAAGGTATAGGATTTATAAACTTAATGCATAGACAATGTTCCTTTATGTCCATACCAACCTAACCTTGACCACAGTTCAAATAACAATAAGCAAACAATTTAGATTTGTAATGTTTTGTTCTTACTTTTTATAAGATGGGCTGATAGAATTGACTCTCTGAAGTTGTTGAAAACGGGGTATTTGAAAGTACACTTATGGATGTCCAAAAGCAAAAGGATATTCTTGGCCCCAAGGAAGGAGAATGGTACTTGCAACGATGTGGCCAGCATGCAAACATCAAACCTCAGTTACATTTAAATTTAAATCAGGTAACTTTTAATGACTGAGCTTTCAGTGACTGGTGTAAATTATGAGGAGACTAGTCATTTACAATTTTTTTGGGGGGATCCAGATCACGATTGGAAGATCCGATTGCATGACACACATGATTGATGAAAAGTTTTCATTTGTATCACGCTGCCATGCCATTTTAAGGTTCAAAGATGGATTATGGTTTTTAGAAGATAATAAGGTAGGAGTGGTTTCGAGTTATGTTTTACCCATGTGTATTGTTTGTAAACTTTTTTTTCAAGATGCTCATAATTCAGTTTTTCTTTGTCACGTTTGCAGAGCCTGAATGGTATTTATCTAAACAAAAACAAAATTGTGCCTAGGCTACCGATACAGTTACAGGATGGTGACATTATTGGATTGGGAGTTCCAACTACAAAACTCAGTGACGGCAGAGCTTTGATCTATTCTTTGCGGAGTCATAAACCCTGCGGCGATGCTCTACTCGGTGTGATCCAGTCGAGTGTACCTCAGGAGGATGGGGATGCATGGATGAAATGTGATTTGTCCGTTTCAGCTCAGAATGATGCACATGCACTGAATGAGAGGCTCTCAAGATCCAGCAGCGATACTTCTACTGGTGCCTTGCCTTATACCCATTCAGAGGTCATTGAGTTCAATGATGTTGTTAGGATGATCTCAAAAAGTGGTGATGCTTCGTCAGTGCCGAGAACCAAGGAAAAAACGAATCTTCAAAATCATGAGCTATCAAAAGATGATGAAATTAATCCGACAACATCTCTTCATCTTGATGTTTCAGCAACAAACCACATTGTTAAAGTTTCAAGCTGTGAGAGTATTGATGTGTTGGTCACTGACTCTTCTCCGAAGACGAATGTGGATCATCGATCGAAGACATCATCAAAAAAGTGTAATTCTTCACCACAAAGGTGCAAACCTTATTCGGAAGTTAGTGCTACTGGTAGTTTGTTTCTCGAACACCATAGTGAATTGACGAAGGAAGTGTTGAATGCTGACTATAACAGTGATTTTGATGATGTTCCCCTTTCACAAATATCTGAACGTAGGACACGAAAACGCAAGCCAAAAGGTGTTAATACAACGGCAACACCATCAGAACCATTGTGCATCACGCTTTCCGACTCGGATGATCAGCAGTGTGAGAAACGTGCTGAGGAAGGAGGGCCCTGCTCCACATTGATTTCAGATTCGTCATCACTGCTTAAGGAGGTGCAAGTGAAAGTTGAAAGACTTCATATGCCAGATTGCTTTTCCCCACCGAAGAATCCTGGCTCGGTGCATGTTTCAAACATTCTGCCCAACTCCAGTTTTGTGGACACTACCCCAATTGTTGTTAAAAAGGAGCAAGTGGAAAATGAACTGCTAAAGGACAATTCCAGTTGTATTGGTGACATTGTTCCAGCTGTTCCTGTCAAGCAGGAGATCGATGATGCGGATGACACGTCCAGTCAAGCTAAAGCCTTTACCGAGAGCAGTATTAGTTCAACCATTGGTGAACGTAAAATTGATTCTCCAGTGGAACCTATAAAGATGGAAAAAAACGATTTTTTAAACTATACTCAAGATGATGAAGTAATCATGATTTCCGATGACAGTGAAGATTACTTTAGTAGTTCTCAGAATTTAGAACACGAAGAAGAAGAAGAGGGTGATTGGAACAACCATGGGCCACTTGTTCCCTTTCGTGAAACGAGTGGCAATGCTGCGATCAACAATGAACAAAATGATATCAGCGATGACGCGTTGAGAAAACGGCTCATTTTTCCGGACGAACTAGACGACGACTTGGGTGCGTCGACAGGAGAGACTGACGATAAAGGGTTACCAATTGACCCAACCCCATCGACGTCGGGGAATTTTAGAGGTGCATTGACTTTCGACGACGAATTCAAAACTAGCGACGCAGCACACTTAGAATGTGATAACCAAAGTTTTCCATCTGGCGACACAAAGGCGAAAGAGTCTTCAAATACGGAATGCGAGGTTAAGGATCGGTTTTTCCCCATGCTTTCACCGAGTGTTTCCAGTGAAGATGAAAATGATAAAAAGTGCCAAGAAGAACCTGCAAGTAAAACGAGCATCAAGAAGGCTAACTTTTATTCATCTAAAGTGAAAAAAGTCCGCTCTTTGTCACCTCTTCCTAAAGTATTGAGCAGTGAAGGCCAGAAGAAGAAGAGGAAGAAGAAGAACACGGCTCAGTTCTCGCGCGAGAAAGTCGAAAAACGATTTGCCTCTGCGATACCTTCAAGACTGAGGTCGAGCGAATCTGCCGACAAAAGCAAGACAGCAGATCAGTTGAATTTTTCAAAACCACAACAGACAAAACAAAAGCCATCCTTTGCTTTGCCGATTCTTCAAGTGAGGAGCCCCCCCAAGGCAAAGAATTCTGGAATATCTAGTAGGGTGACCTCAAAAGCGAAAGCAAAGCCCCCAGCCACAGAAACAGCATTCAAAAATATCAAATGCAGATCTACCAACCGTGGTGCCTTTTTAATTGATGCCAAAAATAACCTTAGTAATTTTAAGATCCCCAAAAAGAAATCCATTTCTCCTCAGAAGAAGAAGGGAATGATCGAGAAGAAAGTTTCAGCGAGTCAAGCAGGATCCAACGGAACAGTTTTCAGCATCGAAAAACTCCTTCAACCACCTTGCATCGAAACGCTGACATCCACTCAAGGGTCTTCAGGGACCAATCGTGTTTCTGACCCAAAGGAGTCGACGAGCAACAACAGGTCACCGACGACGGAAAGCTCGATCCAAGCTAACAAGAACGATGACGACAAAACTCTTCCTCAGCCTAGAGCAAAGAAGGTTCGATTTGCCGAAGGAAATGAAACTTTTGAGGTTCCGGCTAACAAACGGTGAGCATTTTTTCTCCATTGAGTATATTATTTGTCATGCCCTTTGGGTGTCCCTTTTACTCTAAGTCTGTTGTCTAGGTCATTTTTTCGCAGTTGTTCATAATATGATGATATCCTCATCTGTCTAGTTCCAAGTGTTGGCGTAATTGCAGTAATCTAGGGCGTTTTATTTAGAAGAGAAAAGGTGATGCCAATCTGCATGCTTGAATGTGTTCTCAATTATACAGGGTGTCCACCGTGAAATATCAATATTTCAATTACAGTCAGTTTCAAGGTGAACATGTACATTACTGTCACCAACTATGGACATGCCAGAGTTTCACCAAAAGAAATTGACTTCACTGCACCTCCACATGGGCATCTTTGGTGGCATGAAAAATGTCTTGGTGGAATCTGACCAATGTCATGTGTTCTGCAACATTCCCCAATGTGACTTTCATTTCAGCTGCATACCACTACGTCACCTTTTTTGACTGACTGTAGCACCACTACAGTCTGACATGCACTACAAAATTCTCACGTAAATGTCACGAGTTTCTACATTCTTTCCACCAGCATCACATTTTCATAAGGTTTAAATAAATAATGGACCTTTCAAATGTTGACATCTCACGGTAGACACCTTGTACTAATTGGTGTCAGTATTAATATCGTTCTTGAGAACAGACCCTTTTGCTGTTACGTTGGACTTATTTCACTTCATTCACACTTTCTTCGCATGAAAGAGTGCTTCTATCTTAAATGGACTCTGGCCAAGTTTGCAGTTACGCTACAGTGACTAGTGCAGAATTAAGTTTGTTTTACTGTAGTTTGGTATATTGTCTGTTTCGCTCGTCTATACTAGGAACAGAACAGAAATCATATGGATTCTGTTTAACAGTTAACTAAATTTTTAAACAGGATTCGACTCAAAGAACCACCCATTGCATCTACATCTGGTCCTGTTATAACAGTTGCTCCCATAAACTTGGAAGATACTTTAATGAACATGCTTGCTTGGAACCCAGTATGGCTTCAGCAACAAGGTGAGTTGAAGTATCCCATTTGAGCTTTAGTGTCATTGATACTACTGTACCGTTTTGGATTTAGGTCACGATTAGTGGTGAAGCGTTTTTCATTCCTGTTTTGTGTTCAGTTCTCAATACAGATCCACCACCCGTTGTTATGGACAAAATTTGGCCAACTCTTTTATCTTATCGATCATATGCTGATTATTTGAACGTTTTTTATCCTCTTCTGTTGTTGGAAACTTGGGCTCAGGTAACTCTTTTTATTACGCAATATGTAAATCGTTAAAGCCATCTATCTGTCACACGAAATTTTTGGCAATTTGTAGTGCACAAAATTGCTCCACTTGCCGCACCAAGAATTGCTTGTTGCGACATATGTCTTTTAGGGATGAAAAGAAATCTACATTGGAATAAATTTACTTTTCACCAGGTGACGAGAGAATGGCAACGCCATGCTGGTAGATACATCGTAGGTGCCGTCATTATCCAACAGATTGTCAAAAAGTCTAAATTGATGGAATTTACGTGCTATGGTGATTGGTTTTTTTTCTCTCATCCATGTGTTTCATTTTGAATGCAGCTTTAAAAGCCATTAAGGTATTTGTGTGTGTGTACGACTCGGCACTACAATAGAGTTTTAATTCGTAAATCATTATTACTATCAGGACTAGTGTCTGAAGATGACTTTCGCCGAGATTGTTACATCCGTGACGGTCACTTTGTGATTTTGGATATTCCTATCATCAGTGACAAGGCGGGATGTGCAGAAAATCAGAAGCAGGTTCTTAAAGTGTTTGGCTATGTCGATTATTTTGGAAGAATTTTTCAGAAGAATGAAGAATTAATTTCAATTTTAAGTGAGTTTTTGTGAAATCTTTTTTCTTTCAATATACCCGGAACTCGTTTTGTTTTGCTTTGTTTTTCTTCTTTTGTTTATGTAAATTAAAAAAAAAATAATTTAGAGAATTATTATTTGCTTTAAAATGATTCAAGAATGCAGAGATACAGGTGTTTTCTTTATATTTCCTATACATTATGTTTATTAAAGTTTTTCTTGGTGGTTGAGGTCTTTGAAAGGATCTAATGTTGTGTTGAAACACAACACAGTACCTCTTTGTAAGCTTGTTAATCATTTGTATACAGGGTTATTTTTTCTAATTTAGTGACACATTACAAAAATCCACCATTCGGTAACTACTCAACAGATCTTTAATTGTATTACACTGAACGAAAGGTGAACTTTCCAGGTTTTGTTTGATAAAAATTGCGATTTTAGGTAAATTCTTCGAAAATCAATTCTTCGAAAGCTATTCTTCGAATGATCAATTCTTCAAAATCTTAAAATTCTAAGTCTAATCTTCAAAGTCCTAACCTAGGTTAGTCCTAACCTAACCTAATCTAACCTAATTTGAGAAATTAAATTTTTCAAAATAGAATTGATTTCGAAGGATTGATATTCAAAGAAAAGCTATTCGAAGAATTGATATTCGGAGAAAAGGTCGGATACCAAAAATTGCGGGTGCGTAAGTTGCCGTGGTTGTCCACTAGGAGGCGGTTTTTTGCAAATGTATTGAATTAACTCAACAATTTTTTTTTTTTTAAATTGTTAACGAATTAACAGATTAATGATTAACGAAGTTAACTTCATGGTTAACAGATTAACAATCAACGACATTAAGTGTAAGATCTGTTGAGTAGTTATGGAGTGGTGAATTTTTGTAATGTGTCATGGAATTGGTTCTAGGTAAATTCTTCGAAAATCAATTCTTCGAAAATCAATTCTTCGAAAATCAATTCTTCGAAACCTATTCTTCGAAAGCAATTCTTCGAATGAGATATTCTTCGAATGATCAA
>JAQIWH010005059.1:0-15452 GCA_034695005.1 Cryptops parisi
GCCGGGGCGAGTCTGATGTTGATATTTGCTTTGTACTTGGTTTATTTTGTATGGGTTTATTTTGCAGTTTAGGTTAGAAAAAAACAAAGTAACGTATTAAAAATGTATGATATTGTTTTGTTTTCCTAACCTGCAAAATAAACCCATAACCAAGTACAAGCAAATAACAACTCAGACTCGCCCCGGCTATAACAGGAAAAAACCCTTTTTAAAAGTCAACGTATTTTATTTTACATATTTATTGGTGCATCAAGAAATGTTATTAACATTAGATTTAAGCAGATTTACAGCGTAAAAAACAAAAAAACACTTTTATTTTACATAATATTTGACCAACATATGCAAATTATTTTAAAAACACGAAGGATCACATTGGTCTAAAAAAAATCATGAAAATGTCAAATAGGAATGACTTAGACAAATCCAAGATAAACTGATGTTTATCCTGGTTAGTCCAGGAGGTCGTGGATTAGCCCAAAATAAATTAAGGACAAAACGTCGAAATCCAGGACTGTCCTGATAAAATATGGACGTCTTGTCACCTTACTTAATTACGTTTTACACCAGGCTCTTCAATTCTAACTACCGGTACCGTACAGTATTAATATTCTGGATAACTGGATTGCATCTACTGTATTTTATTCAGAGTGTAGATGAAACAAAAAATGGATGTCATATAGAAAAATTCAGAAAGGATGAACTAGCTGGAACTTGCAATACCTAATTAAAGGAGCTGGAACAAGTTTTGAACCATTTTGGATAATCGTCAACAAGTTCAGATATGTTTGAGTCAGTCAGTTGGCTAAGGTTGAAGAACCAGAAAACACCGATAATACAATTTACCTAACAAAATGAAGTAAATGCATGGTGAATAATTCACATTAATCACATCCTGATTTACTACCCATACTAGTATTTTTAAGTAAGCCGAATAGACTTGTCTTCGTTACATAGGCCTATGTATGACTTGCAATGTTGGGATGATGTTTTGTTTTTTTATGATTGTATTTTTTTATGAGACTTGCAATTATTGTTTTTGTTCCTTATTTTTGGTGGAAATTGCAATGTTAGTTTTTGTTTTTCGGTATAAAAGGCAATGTTAGTTTCTGTCAAGAGTATAAAAATTTGAAAGGTTCCATTTACGCGGAAGACGTGTTGTGTTCTTGAGGTTAAGACGTAGATCGAAATTCTCGTTCATCGGAAGTGTGTGTGTGTGTGTTTTTGCTTGTTGTTTGTTTTTGTTTTTTACTTTTGCGGTAATGTTGGTCAAAACCATGTTAGCATGATGGTTCATTTCAATTTTTGACATGCAAAAACAAATTCCTTTTTTTTTTATTCATTTATTTGTTTTTCGGTTGAGTTTTTTTTCTTCTTCGTGTGTGCAACGAATGTTGCTGAGATGTGAAAACAGCAAATCGAAAGTGGCAAACGTTGCTTCTCAACACGGTTGTTGAATTTGTTTGTAACGGAAAAAGCATTTGCAACAATTTGACAGAATAGCCGAAAATATGACAGATTCGAATGTCAGTGTTGACAGAGACTGCTGATAAGGAGTTGACAGAAATTGAGTGCAAATTGCACATGTTAGGGCTTGCATGTAAATGGTGTTTTTTTTCTCTCTCTTCGACTTGTCCAAAAAGTCAAGTTGATTTTGCTTGAAATATGCAGCCAACGGACATTCACGAGCGGAAACATGTGAAAATGAAGTTGATGTTATTTTTCAAAGTGATTTTGTTCGACGGACCATTTTTTTCCCTTATTTTTTTTTGATAAACAAAATTGACTGACGTTGGCTGATAGCGACAAATATAATCTTGATAGAACATGTGTGTATTATCTGAGTTAAGTGAATTATTAAGTAAGAGTTTTTCTAAAAACTTCATTCACACGAAAGCTTTCTTGATACGATTGATCAAATATTGGTATTGGGCAGGCTATATTGAACGTGAACAACAGAATATATCCGGAATTTATCCAGAATATCTTTGATTTATGAGATTCCGCTATTATGCGTGGAGAGAAATTCAGGTGCTCATAGACCAGAAAAATCTGATATTATGCGATGCTATGCAGTGTAGTGGCGCACGAGTTGCACCTGCTGTTTTTCTTCCAAAACGTGTACGTCATCACGTAAGGCGCAAATTCTGGCTCTCACACAAGAATTAAAATAGTTTTTCTAGTTTATAGCAATTTTCGATATATGCGATATTTGGTTAATGAAAAATTTACGCGATAGATAACCTTCGCATAAAACTGCGACAATCTGTCACCTATGCTGCCAAATTATTATTCAGCATTTTTTCTATCAAGACCTTATACGAGTTTGAATTCGTGTATGGTATTTTAATCGCAATCATTCGGCCACAATCTTTTAATCGCGAATCGAATATACGAGTATAAAAATAGTCAGATCAGTTAGCCAGGTTAGGTTAGGTAATAGGTTAGTTGGAGTAGTTTGGTTAGGTTAAAAAGAAAATATTGTGGCCAAATGATTGATATTGAAAGTATGAAAAAAAAAACCTCTTCAAAACAAGCTATTTGCACTGAATTCGCTATGTTTTGGAGCACACGAACCGTTTTAATGTAAAGCTAGAACTGTTGTTGAGTTTCATTTTATTTTGAAGTTTTGACATTTACAATTTTTACTGCGTTGTAAGTTTATTTAAAATTCAAGCCGAGAGTTTTCCCGTATAGTGTAATTGAAATTAGTTTCTGCGCAATCAACAAAAATTTGATTATGAATGTAACCATTTTTTTTATTATTTATTACAATTAGTATTTTATCCGATTAGAACATGTTCTTCACGAGTTTAAGTTCGTTGATTCGTTGCTCTGTCGTTTCTAAATCAATAGGGCATTCAGAATATTTTATATATTCTGTACTACATTATAAATCATTACATATTTGTACTATTGTATAAGAATTTTATCTATATTTTATATTCTGATCATCAAATTTTGATACCTGTTGGAATGACATTGTTTTTAAGATTTAAAAAAATGAAGCATTCCTATTAACGAGAAGGTTTAATTTGTATCATTTCAACTTTTTAGTCATAAGATTAAGTCAGGAAGAGGAAATGAATGCCAACCTGTAAAATATATAGCCTGTCATTGACAAACCTGGTTTTGTTTTATTGTTCTTCTTTTTTTACCTCTTCCCAAAGCCTACCCCCCCCCTGCTTGCTATTATTCATTCTGAAAGCAATTTACACACAACTAGGGTTGGAATACATGCAAAAAAATGCACAGCGGGAGGCCTGTTGCTACACAAGCATTAATCGATAATGCTTGTGTTTTTTATATACAAATTCTTCCGTTAATGCTAGGTTAGTGACCTGTCGATTAAAATGGAGGATGTACGATTTCGAGTTAAACCCTCCCAATCGATCGTTGGAGATGAAAGTTTCATTCCAAAGTCCCCGAAACAGCAGTGTTGGGTATTTGGCAAATGCGAAAGCAAAGCCCAACTCGCAACCAAACTCATCCATTAAAACCCAAGTTCGAATTTCACATGTTTTTAAATTAACGAGTCGTTGACGCGTGATTTAATTTCTCCAGAAATAAATCTTCTGGCAAGTAAAGATGAAGGAGGGGAGGGGGGGTAAAAGAAGAAGAAGAAGAAGTTGAGAAAAAAAAAGGATATTAAATCTCAAGTTTGTTTTTTTTTATACGGGAAACATTTTTTGTCATCTTTCTTTTCTCTTCCACTCCTTCGACTCGAATAAGTCTGTATACGTCAAATGGAAAGAAACGAGGTTAACAACTTCAGGAAAGAACGAAAATTTTGTTGTGTAAAAAAAAAATAGGAATGAAGTAAAAAAAAATGGAGCATCCGTGCACTCACACAGACAGACGCACACACCACACGCACAGAACCGATGCTGGCAGATAGTCGTCATCAGAAGTTGGCTAGAATTCAAAAAGCATGCGAGCAAAAGTTGAGCATTGAGAAAGAAGAGACAGCAGCTGCTCGTCACTAGTGTCAGCACAAAGACAGTGTCACCAGAGGACCAAGTAACCGCCAACGGCCCCCAAAGAGCCCCTAACTTTGATGCCAGCAAATAATGTTATCTACTTTGCTGATGGTAGCTGAAGATTGCCGTCGCCATTGAAGAACCTTCTCTGCTGACCGATAAGTGCATGCGAGAAGAACAAGCTGTTGAGATTGTTATTGTCGAAACCAATAGCGAAAGTGATAGCGAAAAGTGAAGAAAAAAAAAGTCTTGTTCGTGGAAAGTTTGGTGGGGAGGTGTTGTTGTTGAGGCGAGTAAAGACATCCAAGATTAGGACATAATGAGGGATGAAGATGAGAACAAATGTTCTCTTTTTCTTCTTCTTTTACTGTACTACCCCCCTTGTGGTTATTTTTAGGGAGATGAGTGAAGTGATCGCTCTTCATCGAACAATTAGTGTATTGTCACGAAATAATGGCGTTGTCGTTCGAGGCAGTGATTTCTGGCGAAAATAATTGGTCAAACAAGAACAATAGGAACCATATTTTTGGATTCCCTCGTAATTGACAAATAAATATAGTCATTTATTTTAAGATGTGCATTATTCGGCATCGAACGTAATTTTTATGTCTACACTTAATTTTTTTTTAATATTTTTATACCTAATAATTATGTTTATGTGAACCTGCCGAGTTCATCGTATTTATTGAAGCTGCTCACTTGTTTACAAAACAATTTTACTTGTGTATATAGTGGTTGCAAAATAGGATTTAATTAAGAATAAAGTATAAAGGCGTTATATGGTATTGTAATATTGACTATAAGCTTTGTGTATTCAATATTGAAGATACATTTATAAAAAGCAGAACGCCTAAAGAAGTTTGTTGAATTAAAAATAAACAGTGAAACCTATATATAATCTTTCAATATTGAGTTAGACGAGGAACGTTCAAATTTGAACTCAAATTTTCTTTGACAAAGTAAGGCTACCCAATACGGTAGTTTCTCTGCATTACACAGAATTCGGTTAAAATTAATTTATTGTTTTTTTTTTCTTCTTCGGTCATAGTGACTATTCATTATGCATCATACAATCCACCACAAATATCTAACATAACGTATTTGATGATACAAAGATTACCGAAGATCTTCAAATCATGTACAGTACTTCCATCTTCAAGTCATGTAAATAATCTTTAAATCATTTAAATTGTGTACAATGTATACCTGATTGTAAGTACCGGTAGTTAATACACGGAGTTCTCGATTTATTTTGCTATTATGCAATTTTGTACGGTCAAGCACATATCACTGAGCACTCCTTCACTTTTCCTTTTTTGTGTGATTTCTATATAGGCTATGGTTCTTTCGTTTCATGGAGAAACAGAATTTAACCCTCGCATAAATCGAGGACCTCGTGTATAGCATGGCTCGTTTATCGTGACACATTCAAATATTATGAAAACAAAGAAATGTGAAAAACAAACGTGTCAGACAAACATTGTTTGCGTATGAAATGTTTTTTGGGTGGTACTAGTTTCAGTGAACTTGGATTAATTTTTGTAAAAATTGCATTTTCACATCGAAAACCATGAGTAGTAGCTATCAAGTCATATTTAGAAAGTTGTAGCCAATGCTCAATTTAGTCAGAATCCAGTGTCGTTTCATTTATTTACAACAATTCAACTGAAAGAAAAATTGAACAAACAATAGTGATCATCAGCATCATGATGCTACAACAGCTTCTCTGCAAAAAGCAATTTTAGTTGTAGCAACGTTAAATCCGTATTTAAATTGGCCATGCAAACAACTGAAATCATCCACTGCACAGTATCGATGATCTGCAGCGAAGCTCTTTCAGCACTATCCTGACTTACAATCACTATTGTTTGTGTAATTTTCTTTCAGTTAAACTATTGTGAATAAATGAAACGACACTGGATTCTGACTAAATTGACCGTGGGCTTCAACTTTCTAAACATGACTTTGTAGCTACGACTCATGGTCATTCGATGTAACAATGCGATGTTTTTGAAAATTAATTCAAAGTCAATGAAACAAGCACTGTTAATAAAGACCCTCATACGCAAACACTGTTTGTCTAACACATTTGTTTCTCATATTCTTTCATGATATTTGGATGTGACACGATGACATATCTAAAACCGTCCTGTATATTGTACATTCGGTTAGTATACTGTATGTTCAGTACGCATTGTTCTTTAAATTCACATATTCACAAAGTGCGCTGAAACATGTATCCCAGAAGTTCTAGACTATTTTACATTACTAACTATAATTATACTGGATGTTTAACTTCTCAGTTATAGATACTGGTGTTTAACTTCAACTCATTCCAATAACCAGTATTGTTTAACATTTTGTTCTGTTTTGTGCATTTTAGGAATTCTTTGTTGCGTGTGTATTATATGATAGTGTTCCCAGATTGCAAATTTTTTCATCTGAGTAGTTCATTTTCATAAATATAGACATTGAAGACTGTCGGATTATAGAATGTCAGATTAAGGAGGTTCAAATGTATCGTAGTAGCGAATGTAGTGATTAGTGTCAGTCAAGGGTTACTAAACACCACACGTTGCAGTGGCTAGTGAAAAATTGTCAATAATTATGCCGTGTGTTTTTGCGTGATTGCTATCATTGACCAAAGTTAATTACCGGTTACTTATTTTGGTCTTTCGTGCTAAAAATGTCGATAATATTGACGAGTGGTAAAACGAGATGTTCATTTGCATCTCATTTAAATGCAGCATGCACGATGTGGAAATTCGCTTTTCCGCAAAGATAATGCTTTTTTGACAGATATCGATGACATTGCTCGAGATTCAGTTTGCGGACTTGAATTTATCGCTACCGTTTTGTGAGAAGACAATTTTCATGACTTGTTACCGATTTACCAACTGTCACTTATTAGTAGCCTTCTGTGCCTACTAATAAGTGACACTATACACTTTTAATTTTTTAAAATGAAAACACTGCATAATTGAAGGGAAAATTATGCGTTAGGAGGATAGAATTGCACCTAACGCATTCGAAAATGTTTCTAGGTCATTTTTGACAAAAATGTTACTTGACACCCATTTACACCAGGACTTTTAATTACCTCTAGAACAAATACATTTTGCAACTACAAACAACCAATAAAAGTCAAAGCTTGCACAATTCCATCCGATACAAACTATTTAAGTGCAGGAAACCACGTGTGATACAGTAGGTAAAATCGGCACAAATATTATATAAATTAGTTGGATTTTTTTTTTATACTACTATAACTATAAAAATATTAAAGTATATACATTTTTACAATTTCGAGAACTGGTTTAATAATCCGGAATCGCCTAGCTGTCAACGGGCTACTTCACACTTCTTGCACTAATATCTATGCACATTTTGCTGTTTCGCTCAAAATTATGCGTTACGAAGGTAGAACTGAACCTAACACATGCGAAAATGCTTCTACATCATTTTGACAAAAATGTTACTTAACATCATTTTCCACCAGGCTCTTCAATTAACTTGTACTGTATGTCACTAGAATTTGTTTGTTTTTTTCTCTCTCTATCTCTTGTCAAGATATTAATAACGGGAAATTCTCTTTCACTATCTGATTTTTTGCACAATTACGTCGGTACGATTTGAAGCATTCAATTCATCTTCACGATTCGAAAACACGCGTCTTCGAAATTCGATATCTGCTTCCTTACGATGTTCTGTTGAAAAGCAGCGGTGTCTTGAGAGCAGACGATGTTTTTCGTTCACGTGTTGTCAAAAAATTAGCATCGATGTTGATAAAAAAAAAAGTTTTTCACCTTTTCAGGGTAGTGTGAATAATCGAATATTTGCAGCGATGCTTAGTATTCGTTTCACGAGAAAAGAGGTTCAAGTGTATAGTCTCAAAGAGTTGCAAGTTTCGTTTCCTCATTGGACCCGCGCATTTTCTTCATCGTTGTGTGAGAGAATGGGGAGGTTGCCTGCGGAATGAGAAGGCTTATCTCATCACCTCAACTCCCATAATTTGCATGTAAATGATGGTATTCCTCGAGGCTCACAAAAGAGAAATCTTCTTAAGCTGTGAATATATTTCGACGCCACACCACCCACCCCCTCATCACCACCACTACCACCACCCACTACTGGTACTACTACTACTACCACCATTCCAGAGACTGGTGCGAGAGTCTTTTCCAATTTCGAGCGTCTATTACACTGTAAAGTTGTTCTTCATCGCAACCCTCAAGGGCATGTCTGATTGAAGATTGTCGAAGGAGATAGCCGGAGAGGCGAAATAAGTGTTCGTTTTCAGATAGTCAAGATGTTGCGTGAATTAGAAAAGAGATACTGCCGCCGTCTCTAATCTGATTGGCACGGAATGGCCAAAGCGATTGTTGGTGGATTTTTTGTGTCGAAAGCGTGATCTTTTTTCAAACTTCCCTTTTATTTGGCGTTGATTCAATTTCGCTCCATTTCATCATCCGCAGTGACTAGATTCATTGGAAATTCGCATCTCTCAGAGACGAAATCAGTGAAGGGTTTCGTTGGTTGTTTGTTTGGTTGATGCAAGTCTCTCTTCCTCCTCTTCCGAAATGGAATTTTTGTGTATCATCCTTTTGTGTGCGTTGTGTTTTGGAAATTCGTGATGTTTGGCTTCAACGTTTTTCTTTCCCCGTTTATTTCTTTTTCTTTTTTGTTTGGCTATATATATGCAAAATGGGTCAACTGAGAATATTCGTATAGCTTTTAAGTTTTCCAGCCCCACCGTCTTTAGTGAAGGATCCCATGTTTTGGTTACAGCTGAAATCTGCCCATTGGCTACAAATTTTACGAAACCATCCGTATACTGTATTTTTATATACAAAAAAACAAAACAAAACAAGTTTTAAAGTGGAAAATCCCGAACACCGCGCCGAGTCTTCTTCATGATTTTTCAGCTACCTTCGTTTTACGAAAACACTCGTCGTCCTTACGTACACAATGTATTTTAACAAGGTTAAAGTAGAAAGTCTTGAAGAGCGTTGCGCTTTTTTAGTGTGTGATTCTTCAGTGCACGTCTTTCTTGGAAACTCGTTCTGGAAATTTTTGTTATTACACACCCATGTTTTTTATTTTTTTTTCACATATACAAGAAATAGTAATTGTGATTATGTAATCATCAATGATTATTGCAAAATTTTTTGATATTCATTATATTTGTTTGCTTCGTTTTCATTTCACTTTAATCACTCAGTGCTAGGTCACCGGTTATCAAAATCATCTCACCTCCTACATCATACAATACTGTACTACATATTTATATAAGAACAAGATTTTTACGTGTTTTATTATCATACTACACATCAGCGAGCAGTGATTATAATAACGTCTTCGATAAAAACGCCCATTATACACGTCAACTTTTTTCAATCAAAATTCCATCAATTCCAACTGTTTTTCTGATGTGATACACACGTCCGGGTGCTTTTTCGTGCTTTCGGTCAAACAACGAACCACAACAAAAGCACTGAAACGCGGAAGGATATGCGTATTTCGTCAGAAAAAGTGGGAATATGATTGAAAAAGTTTGACGTGTAAAATGAGCTTAAGTTTGTACAGGAAATCTTCAATTTTAAGTAGTTCTTGATATGTGACTTCGCTATCATAAAAAAACCTTTTTCATGTGCTCGTTATATGCGAGAACATTTCGTTATTATGCGATTTTTTGTGGAAATGTACAAGACCAAACGCTGAAGTCTCGCTACTTCTATGCATCAGAATTTCGATATATACTTGGTATTCATGTAATGCTTTTGCAGAACGTAACCCTCGCATAAATTGAACCGTCCTTTACTAGAAACGTAATTTTGAGCTCAATTCTAAAGCTATAGAAGAATTGATTTGAAATTTCTTGTCGATAACAGAAATAGGGATATATCTATAGAAGAGGGTGCTACGTAGTTCGGGGGCTTCTCAAAAAGATCAATTTTGATGTATTCCCCTTTTTATTTAATTTTCCTTTTTTGCCAACCCTTTTCTCCCTTTTGCATATTCCCCATGAGCCATATATTTTTCACACAGGCGATAGGTTAAAGATGCCGGGAAATATATAACCTACAATTTATTTATTTTTTGAGGAGAGGGGGTATATAATTCCTCCTCTCTCTCAGCCATAATAAAGGTGGAACACTACTTTCCCATATGGTGATTGGGGGGTTCTGAAAATGACAGTGATCATCAATATTATCTCACATCACCATCATCATCGTCGTCATGAAACGAACTTATCCAATATGAGAAAAGAAAGAGAGGGTCCCTACTCTTTTCTATCCACTATAACGTGGCATCCACAAGGGGTTTTGCTACTATGACAACAGTCTAGTCCACTTTCCTCTTGCAGGGGATAAGAAGCCGAAAAAGCTTGGTGACAATGCACATGGAAAAAAAAAGTGGATTGAATGAATGAATGGGGAAAAGATTCAATGTGTGCATATGAGTGTTACAGACTGATGCACTTGCAGAGAGTGGGATTATCATTATTATTATTATTATTACAATGGTGTCATCCGAGGAAAAGATGAGGGGCATGACAGTGGTGGCGGGGCACAGAAAAACATATCTTTCTTTATGGTTTCTAATTCAGACATTGCTAAGCTGTAAAAGTGTTGGGATACTGAATGGGCGCGATGAGATGTAATGAGGTTTAATGGATGCTTAAATGTCATTCTTTCAGTTGACAGTATAGCGTTGACGTTCGAGGAAGCCTGTTGTTTGATGACGTTGGAACAGATTATAATAGTTGTAGTTATTCGTATTTTTGTGGAGTTTGTTCGCATGATAGGACCCCTCCAAAAAATAAAGGATGCGATCGTTGATGGAATAGTAATGACGAGGGGATTGTACCAGAAATATGTTATGATATGAGAAATTAAAAGTGTACTCTATAAAAATGGATTTAAGTGTAATCACCTATAGTTGGAAGTATTTTATGTTATATGTATCATGATAATACGGATTTAAGTGTAATCACCTGTAGTTTGAAGTTTTCTTTTATGATATATGCGTCATGTTATGGTTTCTCATTATATTGTATACAGTATATCTAGATTGTGCTCAAATCTCACCTTGTTCTTCTAATAGTTAAAAACTTTTTGAAATTTGAATGAATACCTATTATTAACAGGGGGGGAAATTCAGGGGGGAAATTTCTTTGATGCCCGTTTTCTTTAGATGATGACAACACTTTCAGCTTCTGGGGAGGGGAAGTGCTTTTTAAAGAATAATCGAAATAATAATTTAATTACAATAACGATAGAGCTATATAATATTACAAATACTTATGCGTTGTATGCAAAATAGAATGATGCAAAAATAAAATTTATGACAAGGTTTGGTCTCAAGGAACCTCCAAAATTTTGTCAAAATTAATTTATTTATTAATATTATTATTCAAATGTCGATAGTTACATCGATTATTTACTACATTCTCGATCTTTGTACTATCGATATATATATTTTGAATATCCTCCTTAGAAAAATTTTGTATTTAAATCCTGATTATTAAAACTTGACGAATACAAAGTGAATGTTGTAAACTGTTCATAAGCTATAGCATTTTATAATATAGTTTCTAATGAACCTCATCTCGTACTATAATAACTAAATTGTAAATGTTAAACTATCAATGGCTAAATTTCATACCCTGATAGATAATCATTAATAACGTTAAACAAGTTCACAAGTTTTATTGATTATGCAACCGAACTAATACAGTTAGTGTTTATTTCTAATTATGATGTAGTACTGGTAGTGGAAATGTTTTAACACGTAATGGATCGGGTTGAAATTGTTCGTATCAACCAAATTATCCTAAATTAGTCGTATTATTTGGACCCCGATGTCAAAATGATACGATAGATACGTTAAATTAATTTAAGTTATCGTATCAACATATAGGTGTACATATAAAAGATGTACACCTATTACAGAATACGCGTTTAATACTAGTTGACTATATTAAAGTGAATCAACATCAAGTTGAATCTCTATCAATTGTCACGTGTTGTTTTTACTTCATTTAAAATTTATTAGAATACGTCCCAAGTAATTTTCATTTCGTCTTAATTTGTCGATTTCGCCGAAAATTAAAAATCGAGCACGAAAATCATATATGAATTTTTTTTTCTTCCGTTTTTGTTGTTCCACATGTAGTGATTCTTTTTCTTTAGGACATCGAACGAAGCATGCTTTTCTCACTGCACCTAATCTCAACCCGAATTCTCTACAGTCCTTAAATGCAATTGGATCCACATCCAATTTCAGGCGCTTCTAAGTTTTCTACTAAAAGATGGCTGTGTATATTTTTTTTTCTTCTTCCAATCTTTGATGTTGGAAGCGAAGACATGCAGAGCAAATAGTGTTATTCGGGCATTGATTTTGCCCAAGACTTGGGGGTGGCATCGTACACATAGAAACGAAATCGAGCAACAAAACTGGCAAGCGAGAGGAATGAACAAATTTTAGTTGGCTGAAATGTTACCAGGGTTGGCGTTGCAGGGCCATATAGCGCCTAAGCAACTGTGATACACTGGAGGAGGAGAGAAACTTTTTACTAGAAAAGATGGTTCTGTCTCTAGGAAATATTTACGATCTACGCTTGTTTTTTATTTTTATTTTATTTTTTGGAAAAGAGGGGGGGGGGGTATGTTGTAGCTTTTCACACGTGGGTGGTGCAAACAAGATTGTTTCTTCCACTACAGTATTTCCACTAGAGCATCGTCCACTGCCCTGAAAACGTAGCCAGTTATTCATTTCGTTTGAAATGATACATCATCTATAATAATGTTTAATAATGTAGTTGAGTAGGTCTACTTGGTTTTTTTTAGATTTTAAAGAAATATGTATTTTAAACAAAAAAAATAGTTTATTTTAAAATGTACTATAAAATAAACAGAATGATGAATTTTTTATAATAATTTTGAAGTTAAAATCCATAACTTTATTCCAATCAATTTCTAGCTAAAACGGGCAAATCGTGAGGGATAAGTGGAGACAATTTTGCTTCAGATTGGTTTGAAATACGAAACACTGATGACGAACGTTAAGAACAATATGACAAATAAATTTTGTGAAATTTGATTCCATTGCCAGCAGTTATTTTCCAGCAACCGCGTTTCAAGTGAAATGTAAATCTTGCATATTATATTGCTTTCCAATTAAAATGTATGATGGTATATATGTAATATGAATGGAATATCAAAACATGGCGATGATATCACCACTTCATAGCCATTAGTGACTGTCACTATTACTATTTAATCAACCTATAATCAACTCAGTAACTTGATTATACTGTGATATAACGCTACACTATTAACTTACTACATTATATCACTTTATATACAATGTATATAAAGTGATATAATGTAAGCGATAATTTTAAATGGGGTTTGTTTAATATTGTATAATGTTATGTTGGACAATACGTGAACGTGATTTTATGATTATTAATAGCCTACACCTTTTTCTTTGTAATTTTTGTTTCAAAATTTGTTTGAAACAAATTTAGATTTTGTTTGAAACAAAAGCTACGAAATTCGTAACGTAATGCACGTATAATGATTAAGTATATTATTTTAGAATTATGGTAGTACTGGTATAGAATATATAAGGTACGATTGGCAATATTATAATGTTCCGTGCATTCGAATTATAGATACACTCGTATATTACCGTGGATTATATTTTAATATATACGAATGAATCAAAACACATTTAATGCAAAATACAACCACTATATTACAAAATAGAGTCCATCTTGAGTAAAAATTACGACAAAACTGACAATTTTAGCATCCATTTTATAAATTTAAATCTGCGCTTAACATGAATTTCAAAGTGAACGTCATATACACAAGTTTCACGTTTTAAGTTATTATATACATATTAATGTACTGTATAGTCGTGTAATACACAAATTAATGTAGTAAATTTTGATTTTCTACACTTCTTTTACATTCGTTTGGAATAATTTCAATTAATGCGTAGCCTACGTATTTGTTAAGTCACCAGCTGACTGAAGTCACGCTACAATGACTTTCAAAGAAGACACATTGAAAAGCAAAGTTTTCTGACAGCACTCATAAAAAATCTTGTAAAATCACAAAGTTTTGGTACGGTGGTCTAGAGACCATGGAAACATTCCATCAGATATTAACTACTTGATAGAATCAAGTTAAAAGTGAGCGTTTTGCGGAAAAGTCATTATTTCGTCACTGTACAGCGAATTTGACACGCTGCATTCGCAGTGTGTTACAAAATTGACACCGTTTGAAACAAACGAATGAGATTGACACTGACCTGCTGCTAGCAGTATCCACAATCCAACAGGAATGTGCAGAAGGCGCCGGCTCATCCTCGGTCCTGCCAACAGCCAGTTTGTTGCCGACCGTTGCCCATGTCTTACGTGGCCAGCGGCATGACTTGCAGCTGGGTGGCTTGGCGTGCAGCCGCGTGCATGCCACACGAATTCGACGCCACTGTCTCTGCCGCTACTCACTTGGCGCACACCACGGCTCTTGTGTCGTTGTCGCTGCTGTAGCTCCTGCTGCTACCGCTACCGCTTGGTCTTTTCGGGCGATACCAACCCTATGTTGGAGGGGAGCCAAAACGTACCCTTTCTTTGCCTTCAGTATAGTCAAAGTAGTCTGGAAAACTGCTCGTATCCACTACAAAGCTGACCCCGCAAGTCAATAACGATTGCGAGTGAAGCAACCATCTAGAAAAAACGGGCAGGTGACAAGGCACCACGTGCCATTGTGTAGACCAAGTTCTCTCGGTGGTGATGGTGGTGGTGGTGGTGATGAATGGAGAAAAGGTGTACATGTGTAACGTTTATTGATCTGGTACTCAGGGTAAATTCAGCAAATGAAAAGCGAGTCCCAGAGTGTAAATTGGTGATAAAAGGATGCAGAGTGACAATTTTTGCAAAAATGTCAATGACGACTCCATTGATTTCGTGTGAGGCAAATTCTGAAAAAAAAAAGTGATTTCTGAAAACTTTGGTCAACAAGTTCCATGTTGCTTAAGAGTGTCTGTTGATTACTGCGATAGCTGTCAGTAAAATCTTAGAAGTCGGTATTTCTTGCACGTGATAATACGATCTGAAAGACGAAAGACATGGGCACCGTAAGTGAATGTTCCTGCGTCTTGTCAAACCTAACGATTTAGATATCAATTTTTTTTTAGTTTTAATTCTTTCACCAGTGCATGGTCTGGAAATAAAATTAATGCGTAAGACATACTGAAAATCCATTTATAATATGAGTTTACTGTTTGTAAAGTAAAATACTCTCTGGAGACAGGAGAGTGTTTTACTCCAAGGTGTCTTGTTGCTGGATTATCTGTGCATGAGTTTTTTTTTTTTTTTTTTTTTTATAATCAAACACTCAAATGAGTAAACAGTGTAACAAAAATTTATACAAATAAAACATGGGTATACAACTTTTT